>JAQFVV010001532.1:0-63280 GCA_028023455.1 Epiperipatus broadwayi
ATATATCAGGTTTTTTAGCAAGATATATATATTATATTGGTTTTGTGCTTGGTTTGAAAGTTTGTGATGATGGTATTTTCCATGTAATTGTATGTTGGACTATTTCATTATCTAAAATTAATTGCAAATATGTTTAGAAAAATTCAAATTTTATTTTGTGATTTGGAAGGTCCCTCTACGGCAAAATATGCTTGATTATTTATGAATTTTAATGCGCATTAAACCACTAGGTTAAAGCTATTTAAAGTATTTATATATGCTTTCTGTGCGCTCAATAAATTAATTACTACTTTTTAAATAGTTTATTGAATTTCCAACATTAAGATCGTAATATTAACTCACAGTAAATTACAAGTTTTGTGTAGGTTAATTTGTAAAAGAAATAGAGGACTCAAACAACAACTTCATGCTTCCAAATCAAGATGCTTCAGATTCACTTATATAAGTAGAAATTTAGGTTAAAGATAAGATGGCCGTTCTTATCTTTATAAAAGTTGCTATCTTGTGTCATGGTTTGGAAGGTCCCCTCTATCGGCAAAATATGTTTGATTATTATGAATTTTTAAAGCGCATTGAACACAAATTAAAGCCTGTTTAAAAGTATTTAAACTTTTAAAATACATTCATGTATTAATAACAGTATGCAAGTTATTTATGACTCAATATTTAAGTCATTGCTGACCTGTCCAGTAATAGTTTTAGCATGAGAATTGAACCTGGGATATTTAGATTCCTAAATAATCAATTTAACACTAATCAGTTTTTACAGAATAGTCTAATTGTTTTAGTCTATCATCTTAAATTAATTAATCATGAATCTAAAGGGTCTAAATTAACAGATAAATGTATTTCAAATACAATTTGTATTTTTAAACACATTTAACAATTAATTGTAGCTAACGGAAATAGTCCCAACATATATTATACTTATGCATCTATATATATATTGAAACAATATATTAGCAAAGTAACCTGCATGAGATGATGAATGGCAAACAAAAGTATGATGCTGATGCTGGGAACAAATGTTGTATAGCAGTTAGTGACAAGGTTGATAGGAATAAGAACTGAAGAGTATACTATAGTATCACACATATTATAAAGAAGCTTAGCTTAGTCTGATGTATAAAATAATAATGATAATTAATAAAGTATAATTACAATAAACTTTTATTATAATGAAATCTAACTAATCACGAGACTGTGTGCAGCTACATATATATATATGTTTCAAAATTAAATATGTACCGAAATACATATTTAATTGCATTGAACCATTAAATATGTACCAAAATATATATAATCATAAAAAATATACTTTAATTAAAACATAAATAATAACTCAATGACTAACAATAATTATAATGAAAATTTATTCAATTTGTTATAAAATAATTTCTAATTCGGGAAGTAATAATATTATAATAATATTGAGGTATAAACTGTAATTTCTTATGATTTCTTTTAAATAATTTATCAGGGTAAATTATCTATCACAAAAATAATGTTTGAAAACCAGATAGCAAAGAATTTGTTGGTATTCAACCATCCAGAAATAATAGAAGAGTAATCCTTAAATAATAATTCATATGTAATGCTAAAAACTATATGATTGTAATGTAAGTAGCAACAATAAGTATATTACAAAATTATAAATAATAATAATTTGTATAACTTCTTACTGTGTAAGTAATAATGAGGATAATAAAATAATTATTTTATTGTATTTAAACTAATAATGTTAATAATTATATCTCATATTTTGATAACATTAATCCTGTTAATAAATCATCACTTATGATGGTATAATAGAATAATAATACCAATAATATTTGAATCTGTAACAGGTGGTAGTGATATCTATGTAAAGATCACTCTTATCATCTCTGAATAAGTACAACTGAGTTCAAATACTAAATTTAACAATATTTGTGACAGTTAAGATATTTAAATGGTGTTTTGCGAGTTTATTCTATATCTGAAAATAATAATAAACTCCAACAATAATAATAATAATAATAATCTCTGATCATATGTGATCTACTAAGTGGTATGCTCTTATGACGATAAATTGGCCAATATTGAGATAATAATATATTTCTAAAATATTTAAAACACCATAAATAAATTGTATCTTTAAATATATGGTAACATTTAAATCATTAAATAATAATATGTTTAATCATTGTTTTACTCATCCATAAAATTAATTTCTTTATTAGTGTGAAATTAAAATAAATAATGTGTTTCTGACTGAAATGATGATGACAAAATAACAAATAAGAAATGATAGGAAATAACAATTAAAGTTTCAATTACAAATATAACAATTTATTTTAACAGTATATAGAATTATACATTATATGATATATTATTTCATACATTTAATAGCACCAAAATTATAAAAAATAAATTAATTAAAAGTCAAAAAAATAAAATAAAAATATTGGGAGTAGCTTATTTACATAATCCAATTCTTTTACAAGTTTGAAAAATATTACATTGGTTCACTAATAATGTTAATTGAACATTAACATTTTCAAGATACAAAATACACATTAACCCGATAAAATTTTAGCGAATATTCAAAGTACCTTAAAATATTACTTATAAAAGTTAAAGAACTAATTATAAATATCTTACACTAATGATATATTGTAATATCGCAGAAATCATTAAATATTTTCTAAACATTAATTAATATTATAATAAATAACCTTTAGTTCTCTTTCTTTATTATATAGTGTATAAAACATTTATATCAGTGAATTTCATCAACATTTGTATTTAAGAAATGCCTGATTTAAAATTATCCTTACCTATTGCATACATTATTCAGCAATTTTGATCCCACAAAATGTCAAGAACGAAACTACTTGGTTATATAGATGAATTATGGATTTGTTTGCCTTATCACTTCAACTTTCTTTTAATTTACAACAAACATATATTAGAGTGTAAAAGTTGCAATCCATGCTGAGAATTGCTATGTCTGTAGTGTGCTGTTGGTAATGAGATTCCAAATAAGAATGGCATAGTGGATAAACCAAGGCCTAAACTATATAAACTGAAATGGCCCAATAAATCCTGGCATCTTTCTATCTGCATTTATGAATATAAAACATTTTAACTTTCCATGAAAAATCTAAACATAATTATCAGACAAACTATTGGTATCACACAGGAACTAACCAAGCACACCAGACTAAAATAATCAAGGTTAAATGTCTATAAAGTCCTGATGCAATTTAAAAGAACTGAGAGCACTATACAAAAAAATACATCAACATATGCATTATATTCTTAATACTAGGACATTGAAATTTAATGATATCTTAATCTAAGATATAATCATATTACAAAAGAAAAAGAACAATGGAAAAATAAATAGTATGGTCATGATAAACATCATAACATAATATAACCTTATGTTTACAAATATATGATATCAAATGGTGTTAATTATTTTAAAGAACAATCATTCATTAAAACACATGTATGTAGTATCATGAATCAATTCATTTAATAATAAAATAGAGAACATTAAACACTAGTTAAGGTTATCCAAGTATACCACCAATATAAAATATACAATAATATTTAATAACTAAACATAGTTAGAATAAGAAATTAAATATTACATTTTTTTAAAACTATTAATAAATAGTTAATTACCACATATACTTCCGATTACCATACATATTAATGGTATGTTTAACCCATAATAAACATTTGATATATAATTATCTATAAACAATAAAATAGGATATTATCTACTAATATGTTAGAAAATAGAACATATTTATTATTCAGGAAAAATTAACTCTTTGACAATGGGGAATTTTCCATTGCATGTCATTGCCCAATGGAATCAGGAATAAATATGGAAGTTTTCTCATCACAACAATAAAGAAGATACATTTAATTATTCAGCACTGTTGAAATATAGAATTCCTCATAATTATTTAAATTGGTTTAGAGCACTTTTTTTTTATTTAGAACTTAGGAATAATCTTAAAGCAGGCTAGAGCAAAGAATAAAAGTATTGTTATTAAGTATTCCATCTTTTTCTATGTAGGACTTATTTCTCTAATGTTCTAAATTTCATTAATAGAATAATAATTAATTTCCCAGTTGGCATGGTAGATGTTTACACTTAATTGCACTATAAGCATTTTTACAATAATTTTACCTTCCAATTTTATTTATTTGTTAATAGATAATCAGTAGAACACAATTTATCTATTATTCAGAAGGATGTTATATAAACTAGGCAGCATTAAATTTCAATTTCTTTTTTAAGATATCTAATTCTTCTATAAAACAATTTGTAATAATAATTGAAAATTTCGAAATTATTATAAAGGAGCCACATCCTGTGAATAAAATTTTTTAAAATATTCATCTTTTAAAATATTTTACCTGGGAGTGCATTTAAATAATTTAATCAAATAACTTGTTTAATATATAAAAGTTCCAAATAAAGTTATTTATAATTAATAATAAAGTTCTAAAAGGCTCATTTATAACATCTAGGTTTAATTACCCTGTTAATTAAATCATTCTATAATTTAAAATTCATTTAAAATTCATGCAACAGTAATTAATATAAAAATAAAAAGACAAATAAATTCTTACAGAATTTGTTGAGTTCCTTATGAATGACTTCTTGTTGGTAAGAGGCCTTTCTTCTAAGATAATAAGCAAATTTCCAATAAAGTATATAAAGCCAGTGTAGAATTATCTCTCCTACTTAAACATTCTGTAATATATTTATTTGACATTTTCTTATTTTCACTTCTTAAAAATACATTTTAAACATATTCAGCAATACTTAAACTAGTAAAATTAATTAAATATAGCCAGAGTCAGAGATTAGAATTCTCAGATTAGTCAGTGTCTGAGAAAAAGAGTGATCAAAAATTATTTAAAATAATACTAAGAGTGAGTGTGTAAGTGAACATTATACACCTGGCTTCATCTTTTATAAACTTTATTATGTGATGTTTAGCAAATTGAAAACCAATAATTATTATTGGTTAATTAAGATAAAATTGATTTAAAAATAAAATAATTCTATTACTGTGAAACAACACCTAATATTTAATAAATATTTAATTCTTAAAATATTTATTTTTAAATTAATAAATATTCCATATACATTAAATATAGTGTTATATAATATGTTATTATTTTTATTACTTTCTAATTTTAAATATTATATTAAAATTACTTTATTAACTTCCAAGTGTAATAATAAAATTTATTTTGAATAGTGAAGTAAAGTAGCTTCTTTTATAAGTTATTCAAGCAAATATATTCACGCATACATTTAAAGTAATATTGTCTTCAATTAATTAAAATGACCACTATAACATTTTGAAGGTTATAAAATTCTATTTATTTAAAAAGATAGAACAAAATATAATTTGCATTAATAATGTATTATTAAAGCATGTAATTAACAATATAGACTCAATTTTAATTTGACTTATAATATTATAAACTAACTTACCTTAGCATTAAAATTAATTATTACTTGATTTATAAATAGTACAATATTACTATTGGAGTATAAAATTAACTTATATTATCTTAGCTTTTGTTTATAGCTTATGCTTATAATATGTGGCTTAAATACCTAAATTTTATTTCAATATAAGATTAAAATATAATTTTATTACAATAATAACATATAACATCCTACTTATATACGATTATTGAGACTTCTAAGTTAAAATATATAAGTAAATTGTACTATACAAGAAAAAAATTAAATTTTTTACAAATTAACTATAAAACAATGATCCCTCAGAAGCAAGTGTAATCAATAGGTTACAATATATATGTTTATATAGGTATATTTGTATAAATATATTATATCAATGAATAAGCAATGTACAATATGTAATAATGAAATACTATTAAATAAATGAAAAAATAACAGCAGCAACAACAAAGAAAGTTAAGTGTTGCAAAATAAACATCATTGGACTAAAAAAATAATTAGAAAGCTTTTAATCATTATTACATTTCACTCTATATCAGCTGGATATCATGTTATCACTGAAAGATAACTAAAACTTTATATTTAACAAAAATGTTTTAAATCTCCAATTCAAACACACACGTTTTAAACAATACAGTATTTGGATCCAGATTGCATCATATACAATAGAAATAATTTAATTTTTAGCTTAAGAATTTTTTTTACAACAAATGCCTTACTTATATGAATGTAATCTTTTAATCAATATAAATAGAACAGTTATATTAAATATTCTGTGAAATAAACATTGTCTATTAATTTGGAAAAAATAACAAAAAAGTCTTCATCCAGAATTTGAACTTCTGAAAGTGAAATGATTATTTCTACCTTGTATGAACCTGATATTGGGAGGTATACTTTTTCAAATGGTGTTTGAATTACATAATATTCTTAAAGATCTTTACACTATGCAATAAATATTAAAAGATTATTGATATGAGACAGTCGAGATGTCATAGATAATATATGGCTAATAAAACTGTCAGATATTTGACTCTTGAGAGATTTTCTATTAGTTTTCATTCAGATGTATCTTTAAAAAATGTTTATTCTACAGCATTTCTGTTTATTTAATGGCACTTTGTTATTATATATTTCATGGGTTTTTTATTTATTTGGATATTACATATTGTAGGGTATTGATTTCAAACCCTACATTATAAATCCCCTCCCTCCAAAAAAAAAAAAAAAAAACCTCAGAAGGAAAGTGTGAGAAATATTTTTTACTCTCTCTAATCAACTGATTTTTATCAGTGAAAGAGAGCAATATCTATATCATTGAATAGTTTGATAGTTATATTTAAGAATAAAAGTTGTAAAGCACATGTAAATTCCATACAGTATCATTTTTCTAAGTCTACTTATTAACTTTGTATATTTAATGTATATCTAACAAATTATAATATTCTTGCTTAATAATGCTTTGATTTTAATACATTTATCATAACTAGTTTATTCTACAACTTTGAGACTAATAGTATTAATAATCGTAGCTTTCAAATCGTTTAGATCATTTTTGATAGGCAAGTTTTACAGATATGAGTAGAGATATGTATACGCATGTGTGTATGTACAAACATTAAAATTTTAAACATTTACAAATAAATAATATATAAAAAGAAAAAACAACTTTTTACATAGGTTCAATTTGTCTTATTTTATTTGAAAGGAATGTCCAGGTTGAAAGAGAAATATGGGGTCAATGTTGGCTTAATTTCCATGTGTGAAATTTGGGGGGATGAGAACAATGACTCATTAATAAGCTATTAAAATTAGAGAGAGACACCAGATTGTTTGGACTGCAGCTATACTGATAAAGTATGGATAACTGGGTGTTTCAATAACAGTATGTGTGTAATGTCATCAAATAACCATCACACACACATAGTCTGAAAAATAAGACAGTTTCAGGCAGGGCACCAGCAGAGCAGAGCAGTTTTTCTACAAATAATGGTGGGATAGAAAAGATTTTGTTTGAGGGTGCCTTTTTGGCTATCCAATGAAGTCTTTGAGCACCTGCAAGAGTTAAATCTGAAAGTGTTTAAAATCCTATGGCTGATTTCCAAAGTCTAAAGAAGACTTCAAATCCTATTATTGTTTCACCTATGCCATTGCTGAATTCAAATAAAAGCCCAAAACAAAGATGCTGAAATTTATATGAAAAACAGAAATATCCATTTGTCTATAGAAATGAAGAAACCATCCCAGTGCTAAAATGATCCCTAAAGAAATACAATTTATGACACATCATCATCATCATTGCAGTAAAGCAGAAGAATTGCAAGCCCAAGCCGAAAATAGAAAATTTCCAGTAATCTGCTGCAATTGATAAATCTACTTGTGCTGAACATTGGTATGTGGTTGAGTTCAAATTCTCAATCTTAAACGAGCTGACTCAAAAATGAAATTCATTGGACTCATTGAAACTGTCTCTACATCAAAAATAAAAGAACTCGATAATATCAATTTTAATTTTGTTTTCTCAGTAACTATTAACACTTCTTTAAATAAATTCATTTGCCTCTCTCTCTAAGTGTTAAAACAAGAATCAATTATTATAAAAGATTTTTCAATAATGATGAATATTCATTTTATCAATATATGATGTGGTGTTCGACTATCATTACATGTAACATTTATATATGTATTTTTTTGATAAAATGTTTTTCTTATTATGTATTAATTCAGGTATCATGAAAAGGTTATTCATGCTATATGGGTTAAATACAAATTTTGTTCATTGTGGGGGGTAACACACACATCTAGCGACATATATATGTTTACATGAATACTTGTTGAGTATAAATGTACAAACTGATAAGGGTAGAAATTTAGCATTATGAGAGATAGATTTTAAAGTAGTTAATATTTGAGATTAATGGAAATAGAGATAAATAATTTGAAACCGATTTCTTTAGATATTTTTATCTTCATAATTTAACTAACTTTTTCTACTTATTTCTCGTTTATTATTTTTAAGACTATAAATATAGAAATGTATGTTATATGCAATATGCGAGTATGTGCGTGTATCGGGTGTTTATTTTAAAGTTGGAATGTTTCTATGATATATGATTTCTATTCACCCATTAGAGATATGAACATACACATATCACGCTATATAATATTAACGATTGACTTTAAGCTTCATTAAGAGGAAAGGGGGAAGATTTTTGGTTATTATCATTATGTAACTAATTTTATTATTAATTATGTAAATTTTCTATTTGTATTATTAATGATTAACTAGTAATAAAATTTAATTTGTTTTGATAAAAAGAAGTTTATATTATTCTTAGAGTTAATCATTGCCTTATGAAGTTAGTTTAGTCATCATCATCACTGACGAATGTCAGGCTTTAAGACAGTTTAAATATAACAATATTTTGGTAAATAGTTATACATTGATAAAAGATAAAATTTGTGTTGAGAGTTAGTTCTAAAGTTGTGGCTGGAAGCATCATTATCATCACCATCATCATCTTATTAATCAATAGTCTAAATAAATGTGTTTAATAGCCATATATAAATAATTGTTCTCACTGTGTTTGTTCATTATTTGTGAGCCATCATCAGAAATATGACTACCATCAAAGCATCTGATAATCTATAGTATTAAATGTGAGCTAGTAACATTTATGATAATATTAAATATGAATTTATGATGTTAAACTCTTATATGATAATTTGTCTGAGAATTTCTTTGCACAACTAGAGAATAATAAGGATATTTTCCCCTTAACACAATTGCACATGATATTATTATAAAATGGAAAATCCTACACACTGTTATAAATAATGTACCAATTGAGGTTCAAACAATGTATCAATTGAAATTCAAACCCAGTAGAGTATAAATAGGTATCTAATGTAACTTTATCTAGATTTAGATAGCATAGTGGTGGCTCATATATACAGACATCTATATGAGAAAGCAATGAATAAAGAATAAAATGGTTAGTTGCAGAGTGGTTTGTTCTATTGGGGTATAAAATTGCATATTTGGTTATTGATGATGAATCTAAAACTACTGATCCATTGTGAATGACTGCCCCAATGAGGAGTAATAAGGAATTGGATTTTGTCTGGATTGATTTCATATTCCATTACGGGCATGACATTATATAGATTCTTTACATTTTTGATTATAAATGATCTAGATATCTTCATTCTGTTACAAATGGCAGCTCAATGTGGAGCATAGATATTAGATTATTTTCTTTTCCCAATCTAGATGATCTTCATTCTGTTACAATATATATGTGAAGGCAGTTTTTAATTGAAATGATTATTTTTGAACTTGCTTAATTAAATCTGTGCAAAGATATATTTATTTAAACATTTGATTTGCAGCTTACTTTTTAATCCATTTTTATGTCTTGCACTGAATATTAAAAATTATTAGTGTAGTTTTGATTATTAAATTATAAAGGTTTACTTAAGTATGTTGCTACCATGAAGCAAACTAAGGCAATATATATAAATCTTTGGTCCTAGGGATCTTTTTCAAAAAAGTATTAAGGGACATATTATAAATATTCAAAAGAACTTGATATTTTATGTAAATGCCAAATTCTAACTCTGCCAATTTTTGAAAAATTTGAATCCTAGTAATATAATTTTTGCTGTTTTTTAATCTGATAGATCTTTAAAAAAATATTTACTTTATGACATTAAATATTGCTATTTTGTTTATTTAATAAAGCTTCATATTGCAAAATAATATATATATATTTACTATGAGAATATTATGATCAGTATTTTCACACTGAAGAAATGTTTTAAAAAATATTATTTTTTTTTCATGCTAAATCTGATCTTTATTGATACATCACTATCATTTTTAGCAAAATTAGAATTTTAAAACAATCAAAACTTTTTTATAAGATTCTGTTGCTTTTTGTCCAATGAATAGTAGTAGTTAACCAAATTGTGTAATTAAAAATGTAGCTATCTTCTATTATTCACAGCTAAAAACTTCAGACTTTTTACTTTTCACAAATGGGTGAGTGGTATGCATTTTAAGGGATGCCAAAATAAAAAATATTCACAAACCAGTCATCTCTCATATATTGATCATTCCTTTTGTGAATGATGATTTATCAAAAGCCACATTCAACATGTTAATAATTACTATTTTCCATCTGAGCTTTGCCATCATCTTAAAATACTAAAAGTATTTATAAAACTTGTTAACTTATTTCAGTATAGAACATGGTTCTGTTTCATCATGAGAACTGAAGTTCACAATAGAGATTGAATATAATTTTTTTATTTTTATTAAACACCAAATAATCAGTAAATAAAAATGCTAATTCTTTAAATTGCAAAAACTTAATTAAAATTTTTATATAACATACAACAAGTAGTAAAAACTTCATATTATTACTTGTAATCTAGGGAAATATTTTTTAAACATGTATTACTACACAATTTTTAAATATTTTCATTAACATGGCATACTCCCACATAAAAAAAAAAAACAATTTAAGAGAAGTTATAAAAATATTTGAATATGAATAATTAATTGTAAAGTTATTTATTTTGAACATTTGTTTTACAATAAAGTACAAATATCTAAAAACATTTTTTTAAAGTTATTAAATGAATTTTTATATATTATAATAGTACGCTTATATGAACTGGTAATCAGAAAAAAGCTGGATTAGTAAAGTTATCAATAAAGCAAGTCATATATAATGTAAAGTTATATAATTTAGCTAAGAAAGAAAAGCTATGAAAATGTATTAAATAAGGAAATAAGAAATAAAACATTAAATGTGTGTGAACACATTAGAAATTATTGTTGATTTTGTATAATAAATCATATAAAATTAAACTAACATTATTTGTATGTAATATTTAAAAAAAAAAGTGCAAGCAAATAAGAAAAGAAAAAACAATGATATATGTTAAGGTTTAAAAGAAAAAAAAGCTTAACTTTTTGAATTATTTGAAAAGTTTTAAGGAATTAAAGCTATTTTTTTTGTTGTAATAAAAAATTAAGTAAAAGCAATTAAAACATTGTAAAGGAATATTGGTTAAAATTCATATTTATTGAGATAAGAGGAAAAACAAAGAAACTATATCATATCTTTAATGGAAACTAAAACTTTCAGCCATAGAAACTCAATTTTATTGTTTATAAGATTCAGGTTATATTGATGCTATTAAACATTATATTATTGAAATTAATCTATAAATTTAAAATTAGGAATTATAAAATGAATATTTTTGTAAGGAATTTATTTTTATATACTTTTATTTAACTTAGAAACCCTGTTTATTTGCTTAGGATAAATTTTGAAATCAAGGTTTAACATGTTTTTATCAAATGAATTCCCTTCAAATTTTTTATGTTAGAAATTAATGCCATTGTAATGTGGCAAAGTGATAATTCAGTTTATTGAATGGTTTATAAAATTCAAGCCTGTTAGTGGCAAATGTCAAACTTATTGATATCACTTCAGTAATTCACTAATGCACATGAGAAGGCAGTATATATATATATGTAGAAAAAAAAGAAAAGCATTTATAGTAAATTCAAATAAAAATAAATACAAATCTTGTTTATTTTTGATTGTAAAAATTACTTTAAATTTTAATGTTCTTATTATGGAAGTGTTTTTTTTTTTCATTCTTCTTTCATAAAATAATATTGAAATCAGCTACTTCCATTCTAATGTGATTTTATCTCATTGCTTTAACATACAGCAGACAATATGCATACTGCCATTCAGGTCTGACAGTAAACTATTTTGTCTCATTTTTTACCTCCAACTGAATTGACTATTTACAGATAGATCCCTTTCTATAATGAACACTGATCATCATTACCTATTGGCCTCTATCTCCTATTGTCTATGTGTTATCTATTCATATGTCTATTGGTCTATGGTGATGAATGCTCAAACCAATTAAGATAGAATCTGAACTAGTCCATTAGTTGAAGATAAGTTGAAATATAACATACCTCCCCTTGGCTAAAATTAGCCTGGAGAAAGTAGTCATTCAGATACTTTGTTGGACATCTTCATCACTTAGCTTCATCAGGTTCTGTGATTCTATAAGTAGGTCAAATGACTTTGAACTCTGTAAATTCATCACTTCTGGATGATGACTCTTCACTATTGACTGGTAATGTATAGTTC
Organism: Epiperipatus broadwayi; assembly: GCA_028023455.1. NCBI lineage: Eukaryota > Metazoa > Onychophora > Udeonychophora > Euonychophora > Peripatidae > Epiperipatus > Epiperipatus broadwayi. The sequence continues at coordinate 12,700 of JAQFVV010001532.1, forward strand.
AACCTTAGCTGGTTTCTATGGCTGTGGTGTTGCTGTCGATCACCTGTTTGAACAACTATTGTTTGCAATCATTTTAATTTGATCACAACTGCTGGTCCTATTTGGTAGTTACATTCTCTGTGTGACATAGAACTTAGGTGCTTCTTTGTGCTTTAATATTTCTTAAATTTTTTTTGTAGAATTGGGCCTGAGAACTAACAGGTTAGTTTTTAGATTCCTGTTGAATAACATTTTGCAAGTGTCTGTGCTTGGTGTAGAATGCTGCATTAAAAACATTCTGGTAATATAGATGTTCCAACTACTGTGTTAGTCTTTTTTTAGTATTTAGTCTCTTGAACTAGTCTCTCAGCCTGGCCATTGCTCTCAGGGTGGAATGATAGGCTGAACACTAATTCAGTAATATTTTTGATACAAAATTGTCTGAATGTTGTTGATATAAAAGTTCTGTCATTGTCTGAAACTATAGTTTTAGATAGGCCATGGATAGTAAGTAATCTTCTAAGAGCCTGGATAGTTGCTGTAAATTAGAGTGATGATACTTTCACTAACTCCAGCTACTTAGAATATGAATCAATAAATATTAGTTTGTTCTTCCATGGGTCTATATGGGCAACATGAATTCTGGTCCTGGGACCTTCAGCTTCAGGCCACTGATTGGTTTTGTTCTTTGCTGGCATGTTATATTTCAACTTTAACTAATGAATTAATCCAGATTCCATCTTATCTCTGTGGGATCGAGCATTTATCACCGCAGATCATTAGATATATAAAAAGATAACATATAGCTAATAGCAAATAAAGGCTAATGAGATTGAGATAAAATGGAATCTGGACTAGTATAGCCAATAGCAAATAGAGGCTAATGTGATCAAGATAAGATCGAATCTGAACTAATTCATTTATTGAAGATAAGTTGAGATATAACATTTTCAACACCAGTTTTGCTGGTATTTTTCTAAGAACAAATGAAAAAGTACCAGTTTTTTTTTTTATTTGCCATAGTTTTAGTTTTGCTGATAGTCGTTTTAATAATCTACACCTCACTGTTAATGATATTACATCATATAAAGCCTGAAGCCCTGTATGGTAGAGTCAAATGCTAAATATTTTGGAATTGAAGGAACTGTCACATGACCCTAGGCAATTAAATGTATGATTATATCTTTGAGATCTGCTCACATCTTAAAAAAAATATTTTTTTAATAATTATATAAAAACACAATGGACTATTTCCATCATCTAATATGAGTATTGAATGTTTTTAGAAAAATTTAACTTTTATTTAAATATTACTAAAAGTTGAATGTATTTGGAATATTTAAATAAAAGTTAAATTTTTCTAAAGACATTCAATACTCAGATTATGGAAATAGTCCAATATAAAAATACAACTAGAAGACCATCATCACAAACCTTCAGGAAAACACAATCTTTTTTTGATATTCATTTTATAGCTGATAAAATTAATAAAATTTATATCCAACAATGCCTTAGGCTTCAAATGTAACTGCGAAAATATTTAAATAATCAATTAAACATAACCATTGATCAACTTTTAAAAAAATGTATATCAATAGTTAAAGACTGTTATTGATATAATACTTTTTTTTATTTTGGGAAAAAAATCATAAAAGAGTAAAGAATAGTGATTGCCAAAGAAATAAGGAAGAAAAACTTTCTAATTTATAGGACAAAAGATATGAATTACAATAAGATGACATTGAAAAACAAAAAGTAAAATGTTGGTTGTGAAATATTAGAGAATGAAGTGTAAAAGCTATAAATAAATTTAAAATGGGGAAACACAATGAAGTTGATAAAATTACAATTTATTGTGATTGGATGAAAAAGAATAAAAAATTAATTTTATAATCAGTTTATGATATCTGCTAATGACTTTCTTACAGTTTCTAAACATTTTACAATAATATATATATATGGTTGAACAATGAGAATAAAAAATTTTATGAAAATATTTTTATTTAGAATTATAAAGATAGATTTCTAGTAAGTTAAATTTATGTTTATGTGAGAAGTATTTAGAAAAGATTAAAAGAATAAGATGCATAAATATATGTTAAAGCATGAAATTAACATATAGTACTAATATTACAAATTTGTAAAGGGAATTTGGAAGGCAAAAATATTAGGCAATAATGAATATATTGGATCTAAAAGAAAAATAATGTAGAAAGAATGTTAGTATAGAATCTACTTATGAAAGAAAAACAAAATATTTACTGAAATAATTATTTTGAAGGTGAAAAAGCTTAAATTGAAGAAGAATTTGGAGTATTAGATTTGATAATAAACGTCTTTACAAAATAATGAGATTGATATTTAAAAAATAATTAATATAATTAATTGAGTATTTTATTAGGTATAGAGTGAAAGTATCAACCAAAAAAAGTAAGTTTTAAAAATGAATGTTAAGACTAGTAAAGCTAAATATAGTAACTGAAAATGAAATGCTAATGTAGGCTTATACATTTAAGTATTTAGGAAGTTGAGACTAAAGTTAGTATAGCACTAACTAAGTTTCTAGTAAAAGAAGTCTTATGTTATAGGTAATAAAATTATGTATGAAAAAAGATCTATTAAATATTTGTCTGAAAGGTTGATATAAAGTATGTGCAATAAATAATGACAAAAAATATTTGGAAGCATTTAAGATACAGTTATAAGATGAAAAGATTAAAGATAGAAAACTAAAACAACTACTAAAATATTGAAAAGAATGATTTAAAACAGGTAAAACTATTGAAGAACTTAAAATGTGTAAAAGAAATTGAATTGGACTTCTTAGAGACAAATATATTTCTGAATATATATATAAATTGATAAAATAGCAGGGAAAAGTCATAGAAAGAAGATATTGAAGTTAATAAGGAAAGTAATTCAAACTAGATAAAAGAAATGGAATTGGACTTAGTATTGAAGGAAAAAACGTTTTGGAATATATATATATTAGAAAAGATGAAATAGCAGAAAAAAAGTTGCAGAAAAAAGGTTAATAGATGAATAAGATAAATAATTTGGGCTAGGCAATTTATAATGAAATATAAAATAACGACTTTTAATTTTATTTAATGTTATAGAATCTAGATTAAGAAGATATTGCATTTATCATATACAAAAAACAACAACAACAACAACAAACTCTACATCCCTTAAAACATTTGGATTTACCATTGGTATTCTAAACATAGTATTTTGATATTATTTGCAATTAAAAAAAATCTAATGAGCCAAAAGTGCAAAAATGTCATGAAGTTAATATAAAGGCAATGATTTAAGTCAAGCGTTGGTGGCCGAGTGGTCAGCATAGCCGCCTTATAAGCAGTTGTCCCGGTGCGCTTTCGGGCCGATGCTTTGACACATGAAAAAAAAGGCAATGATTTAAGTATTGTATATATCATTCACAAGTTTAATAATTTTATTTAAGAAGTTATGAGAAAAAATATAATTTGCAATCATTGTTTTTCAAATTTTCCAGCGGTCTTTTTTAAAAGATAAATATGATTAAAGCCAACGACAAATCCTTTTAGTAAAAAATATCTTTAAAACAACAAATCCTTTTAAAAAAATATCAAAATGTCAGCAGATTTCCTTTTTTAAAAAAAAAAAAAAAATTAAATAGATAAATATTGACATTTTAAAAATATATTTTCAACAAGTATGACCATTTCAAGTTTAAGGGGGCGAAAGGATAGCTATACAACAATAAATAAATAAATATTAGATTAAATATTAGTTTTATTATATCTATATCATAAAACTGTCTTTGAAATTAAATACATCCACATATAGAACATGCTGATTCATTTTTCTGTTTATTTGATATTTTAGAATGCTATCTTTTATCTTCTGTAGAAAACTGTCTCTCTGAAAGTCTTCCACAAATTGTCTAATTTCCATTGAATGTCTAATTTCCAAATGAATTCAGTCAATATTGTACTTAATTAGACATCTTTTGAGATAACCTTTATAATATAAATATGGTCTGTTTCTCCCATAAAACCATGCCCAAATTCAATGTAAAATGTATTTTCACAAAGTCTTATATCATTTATTCATTTTACATACCCAATCCATTGAAGATATGATTTTATAACAATTGATTCTATAATATCATATCAAGCAAATAGAATATATTAATTGGTTTTATGATCTTGGTATCGTACTTTTTGAATTTTATGGAGCATTATTAAATTTTTCTAATGATTTTTATGCTATATCATTTAGGGATTTAAATTTTACCTCTATCAACTTGGTAGTAGTTGTTATCACTGTGATAAAAATATTCTTTCTTTTAATTTGTTAAAAGCAGCAACACATTAGAAACTGTGCTACATCTCTGTATCTCAATCCATCTCTCTATATAAAAAGTTATTAAGGTAAGTAAATTAGTATATATTTTTAAGTTTATAACTGTCATGCCAAAAGTTACTGGAAAATCCATTATTAGATATTAAAGGATTCTAAACATTATTTGTTAAACCAAAGTCATTTTATATTAAATTTAAATTATTAAATACATTTTGTAGATTAGCTTTGGAATCGGCAAGAGTAGTACAATCATCAAATGCTGTAAATCCAAGAAGATGAAATTCTTATTTTCTTTTAATCAGTTCAAATTAAAAAGTCAGTTACTATAAATATCTCCAAAAGCTACTTATAAAAATTGAAGACAAAATTAGAGATAGAACACATGCGTATTTAACACCAGTTTTCATTTTAAATGTCACAGATATTCATCTGTAGAAATAATAATTTCATTCTATTATATAGAAGCTATATATATATGAATAAAGTGGTGATCAATCAGCTAACTTCAAAAAGTGCCAAAGTCCTATTTGATTAATTGAGTCATATGTTTTGACCAGATCAATAAAAAACATTTTTTTTTTGTTCCTCATACTTTTTTGCATTCAGTTGGCAAAAAAAAATCTTATCTGTGGTGCTTCTTGATTTTTTAAAAATCTCATTGAGTCTCTAGTAGCCATTCATCTAAGATTGGAAGCAACCTATTCAAAAAAAATCCATGAAACTATTTTTATTACAGCCAATAATAAGTATATTCTGTGACAATTTGTTACAATAAAAGTATTCTTAAGATCACGTGATATAACTTCATGAATTCATTTATTCCTTAAAAAAATACCATTATTTTTGAAGATAACATATTAAAAAACTTTTCCATTTTTAATATTACAAATAATCTTTTTTAAGTTTGACTAAACTGGACATTTTTGTCTAAATCTAAATGAGTATATAAGATGTATATAACATTAAAAGTTATTATCTTAATGCATTCACAAGATAATCAAAATATTTCTTCTACTTATTGAAATATTATTGTTATCATATAATCAAATGTCTTTCATTGATGGATTTAATATATTACTTTAGATATTCTTATATTATTACTTTAATTCAAGGCATCAAAAAAAATCTAAAATGATCATGATTAATATATATCTGTATCTACTTTGCACTTTTAATCCACCAATCATTTTTAAGATATCTTAGCTGCACATTCAGTTTATTATTTTGTCAAGCAAAAAAAAAAAAGAAGCCATGTTTCTTTGTAATCAGCTCACTAATAATAGAACCAAGTATGATTAGTTTTTTTAACAAACTGAAGCATAGATTTACTTGTTGCATTGACTAGACACTTTTTAAGAGAATTTTATATTTCAGTAACAAATTTTAGTATTTAATAGCTACTAAAATTTAACACAATTTAAAAGTTATGATCATCATCATCTGTACACCACTCTAGGTCATTTTTTCCAAATACTTCTAATACTTGTTCTATTCCTGAAATGCTCATTGTTCCCTTCTTCTTAGGGCTATCTCAGTTTCATCTTCTATCTCTTTTTTTTGATTCCAAACAGTGTCATTCAAAATTTCTTAAACAATTCATTTGGCTTTAAAAATATTTATATAGGCAGTCCAGTTTTTCATACCTTTTTATAATTTTTTATATATTTTTTCAAAACTTTTACGCTTCTATTCTTGTCTTTTCTGTTTTATTTTAAATCTAAATTTCTAATGCTTACAGTCTTTTTTCTATTTTTAATTGTTCAGGTCTCTATATAAAATAACATTACAACTAAAATATTTTATGAATAAAAAATAACTTCTGAGTCTTATTAGAAGTTATGTATTATTGCAATCCTTTCTCTCAAATTAAATTTACAATACAAGAATTTAGGATTTTTTGTTTAATGTTAGATATAGCTAGTAATTGTCAATCATTTCCTTTAAAATCATTTATATTAGTTTAAGTTTTTATACAATACATAAATACACAATACTATGATAACCAAAATGGATACAAATAAAAGTTGGAAACTGACAAAATAACTGATAGAAACAAATGTATTGGGAGAAAAGTGGATAGCATTAAAAAGACAATTTTAAATATTGAAACAGTAAGATCTGCTTTGCAGATCTTCGTTTCACCATGCAGATCTTTGTTTCACCTTTTCTCACCTATTTCCTACCCTCATACCTTAGTTTGAACCCCAATCTATTGTAGTGTGTCTGCAATACGCTTATATACTGAAAATCCCACCTAATTTTAAACCACGAGTACAATGCTCATATTATATATATAACTCATTCCCAAATAAAATAAAAGATTATAGATTATGTATATGTTCACATAATTTTGATTTATTAAAAAGTAGGTTATATAAGTCGTAATTGCGCACACACTATGATATGCATTTTAAAACATATCAAAATTATAAATTGTTAAAGTTATTTTGTTTGAATCTATTTACAAATATATTACCATCGTAATATATTTTGATTTAAAATAAAACTCATTTACTAAATATTCGTTTAGTAAATAAATTCAAATATTGCAATTTAAAAGTAAAATAATTTTCGTTTAATTTAATAAAAGTCATTCCAAATATTTCTGTTAAAATAAATCAGGGACAATAGTTTAATTAGTTAACGTTATATAAGTTTATCTAAAAACAGCAGATGTCCACTGTCGACAGGGAAATTAATAAAAGAAATTAATTAATGTTGAATTCCTTTAGACATTCGGATAGATTTAATTACAGCTGATAAGTCCAATATATTTTTGTAATGCTTCAGGGCAGTTCTATTGTAAAATTCTACTATAAAAAGGAGGGTTTTCTTTTGTTCTCCATTCTAATGTTTCTAAGAGAAATCATTTTGAGGTCTAATGTTTCTAACCAAAATTATTGTAGTAATTTGTAAATCTTGACATGACAGAGTAGAGCGCAAGAAGGCTATTTCTCTCTGGAATGGTCATATGCTGCCGTAGACCATCGGAAGTTATCACACAAGGAACCCCGGAACTGCTGCCGCTGCCAAAAATATGAACATTTCCAGATTTTGCTGTTAAATTATATAAAAACCTGCCGACCATCAATCTACCTAAAAATGCTTCTCCAGAGAACCCTAAATTAACCCAAGAGCTCTTGTGATAACTAACATGCTATAGCTATTTTAAATTGTTTTCAGATATTTCACATAACTTTATTATGTATTTCTTTTAAATATAATCAACATTTTGCTCTCTATCCTTGGGTTAATATTTTCTATTTATTAAGCTTTCTGTTATTTTATTATGATAATGTGTCAGAATTGTCTTTGACCGAGTGAATTATTCCTTTTGTTGAAACTAAGACGCCGCTATAAAGGCATATTTTAAATTTCTAAATAATTTCCAATTTTTATTATCTTGCAAATCACTCGTTCGAGGGTGATTTTTTTCTTTAATATATAATATAATCACATAGTTTAAAATCTACATGTTATTGATTTTAATCTAATATGAGAGTATGTGCGAGGTCAATGATTTAAATGTTTCCCCAATTGCATGATTGTATAAATAAACCTATGCTTTCCTTTCAAACCTGCAAGCATGCATTTTCTATTTTAAATACCGTGTTCTACTTTAATTACAAAGTTCATCATTGACGTCGAGAATGTGCGGATCCTTTTAAATGAATTTCTGGGAATTTGATTGGGCATTTCTCTTAATCCAAGTAAAACCCATTCAGTATGTTTTATATACACTAGTCTTGTATTGCTGGTAAGTGAATTGGTTGTTGAGACCGCTTTGTTTTACTTTTCCAAGGATTCTTTACACGGCCAAGTCCGTTCTCTTCGCTTATTGCAGTTTCCAGGCAGAGTGTGTCCATAAATGACACACCTGGGAATTAAACGCAATCGTCACCCAGTCGCTAAGTTTCGGCTGTTCATAAAATACTTTCCTACGGGTTAGCGGCGAGATGCCCTTCGTAATCATTCCAAATATTATCCATTATTGTTTTATTTTATATTTATTTTACAAAGCATCCATGACTTAAACATGTCACACCCTCCAACTTTAATAAATTCATTATCAGCAATACTGACCTCCCAATGTAATATTATTATTATTATTATCGAATAAATGCTTTGATAACATTCCCATTTTGTTGCTTAGTAAGCTTTTGTCCGTGCTATTCTCGAAATCAATAAATATTTTAGAACACTTAATTTTCAAATATTTTCTTAGACTTGTATAATTGTTCAAAGCACCTCTCACATGTTCCTATCTCATCAAGCACATTATCGTAATGCTATTAACCCGAGGAATAGAATATATCACTTTGCTTTAAAACCTTTTGTCATTTATTGGAATATAATGCCAACAATTATTTAATACGCGTCCCTGTCTCATATAAGTAGATAGTGGCATTATATATATAATTTATATAAATAAATTTTGTGAAATTACTTAAAACTAAATTTGATCTCTTATTTTATTTGATTCCTATCACTGTCTTGGTCTATATATATATTTTCTGCATTTCTTTTGTAAATCCATAGACATTAATTAGCCACCCAAACTTCGTTTAGTATAGAGTCTTTTGTTTCTCCCTGACCACCAGGCACTGGTCAAAGGTTATACTAGTAGTGGCATCAGATGCGTTATCACGTAGATGGCATTGTGAAATTTGGACTTTAGATTCGAACTTAGTATATCTAGAAGGCAACCCCTCCTAGAATGTTCAGTTTCGTGTCTGGGGTTTGAATTCTGCAGTGTGTTAGCGAGATAGACGATTCTGCCTGTTACAATATCATAAATAAGATATTTAATAATATGAAGTTTTTCATTAGTTAGCACTATGTGAACATGAGCTAAAAAGAAGTTCCTAGATTTTGTTGCTTTCCAATATTTAATTAGGTTGTCTTAGGTCTCAGCATCAGTAAATTCAATTAAATTTGTTTGTTTATACTTACAACCTATACATTTTAATTAGTTGGTAATTGTACAATGTCTTCAATGAATGCAATGCATCCCTTATAAAAATTAATTTACCTGTACTAATTTTTCAAGTAAATAATCTTTAAAAAAATAACAAACCTAAAGTGTTAGAATAATTTGCAAAGTTAGAATAATTATCGCTGTAATCAGTTGCAGTAGAGTTATTAGCAAACTCAAATATTTGAAAAATAAGTTTTTGAATTCAACTAAATTTTAAAAAATTATTATGAATATGAACTTTATATTTAAAAAAAAATTGAATTCAAGTTAATTAAAAAAAAAAAAATTATGAATACGAAATAAATAAAAGATTTTTTCAATAAAAAAATTAGTAAACAAAAACAATTTTCAACATTCAGTTTAATTCAAATCTTTTATTTACTCACTGTGGTAATAACTTAAGGGGAAGAAATGATTATGCCGATAAAAGTAGTTTTATGTACAATTATCCAGATGTTACTTAATTTTTGGAAAATAGAATGAGAGGATTTAAAATAATTAGAAATTCTAAATAAATGATTATAAATGCAGTCAGATAAGAAAACAGATGTAATTAGGTTAATATTATATGCATATTAAAATGTTGATTTTCACTGAAACAAACTATAATAACTCTAGATCTAATACCTCAGAAGTAGAATCAATCTAGCTTAGAAAGCCACAAGATGATAACAATAAATAAAGAAGTTTAGACTGTGTTTGTGAGGATGAAAAATGTTCTGTGGGCAATAGTTATCCAATAGAGTTATATATCTAAATAGAGAAGAAAATAGAAATATGGTGACATTTTTTAAATTAAAATTAAATAGCAATTTAAATATGTTTTCAATGTTAAAATACAATATTTACATGAAGCCAGGATAACTTGTCTACCTTGCAGAAATATTGTCAGGGATCTCTGTTTATGCAGAATAATATTCCATTTCACTCTTAATGTGGAATAAATTAGAATAACTTAATTAAATGTAATGAACAATACAAAATCATTACGTTAAATTCTTTGCTCTGCATTCTCAATTCATCCAAAGGAATTCAGATAGTTTTGTTCACTCTTTATTAAGATAGGAATGACCTTAAAGTTATACTTTACGAAAAAAAATATTTCAAAGAGACAAAAATTAATGAAAGTTGGACTTTTTTTTTATGCAATCTTTTTTTTTTTTATGTGATTTTTGTTGTGAAAAAAAAAAAATTTACTCTTGGCATTTTTTGGAAATTTTCTTAAATTTTTATAATTATTAATATATAAATACAAAGCATTCTGTATGATTCTTTCTTAAACTTGTATTATTACTGCACTAAATCCATGTAATATGAACAAAATATATTACATATTATTTCCTCATACACCTGACAGTTCAATTATTTAAAGAAATATTTTTTCGAGGTTAATAGTATTTCAGAAATATATCTGAAAATAAAACAAACAGTAGAAATTTATAAGTAATAACTATTGAAGCTAGACCGTTTGGTAATTGGTCTGTCACAGGGATAACACTGCCTTAGGCCTATGTTGCTTTGTCACTTTCAATCAAAATTAAATAATGTTTTAAAAACATTTTAAAACATATTTTATTTTAATATAATACTGTTATAAAGAAACATAATTATATATATAGTTACAAAATACTGAAATACTGAAGACAATTATATAAATATATGTACTACATATATTACATTTGTTAAAAAAACAGAATATTACATATACACATATATTATTGTCATACATTAAAATAAAGATACTTTTTCTTGTTTTTTAATAGCAAATTTGCCATAAACTTTTCCAAATCTAATTTTTGAGCAATATCATTTTCAAACAGAAGCATTGCTGGCCCATATTCTTTTGTGCTTCTACATACTTTTTTATTTAATTTTAGTTTTAAAAAACTCTGCACACTATCAAAGCTTTCAAGAATTGTCCTGCAATATTTGCAAGATTGTTGACAAATTTGATATTGCTCTGCTTAAATTCTTTAAATGAAATGTAAACATATATAAATACATATTTGTTATCCTATATCTGATAAGTATAATGTTTCTAAATGAAAATAATATTTTTTAAAAAGCCATATATATAATAAGCTGTCACTTCTAAAATATGCCTGAGTTATCTCATGCATTACCATGGCTTTATTTTGAAAGAAAAAGAAACAATATTTGTAATTACAAAAATAAATTATTGTAATTGCTTAATTTTTTCTAATATTTATTTACATTTTTATGATAATTTGTTTAATTTGAAATCAATAATCTCTAATGGCTTCTTAAATTTTCATTTTTTGCACATATATTTACCATATAAAATTTAAGCATTGATTGTTGAATTATAACTATCTCTATAAGCTTATGTGCTGAGAATAGGTTGAAAGATTGAATAATGTTTAAAAAACCTAGTTTGAATTTAAACTAGTATTAAAGGATTTTTTTTTTTTGTAATATTTACAGTCTATATGTTCAATATATTCCTAAAAATTAAATTAATAATATTTAATAAATTTATAGTACTTAACAATATAGTTTATTATTATTATTATTATTAAGTACTAATTTATTAATTATTTTTATGGTTAATGTATATACATAAACTAAAATTAATGTGTTTTCAGAACATTGATAATATATATAATACTTTTTATATATAAGTTCACTTTTATCTTTTAATCCATTGTAGAATCTCATTCCATATTTAATATTTTACAATTAAACAAAGTGTATATTTATATTTTAGATGAAGATTTTTATCTATATTTTAAATATCACTTTAGCATAAATTTTGCTTGATTATTAAATGTTGAATTATAATTACTTTATAGATCTGTATGTTGTTAATTTACATGTACAATATTTTTTAATCCATGATTTTTTCAGCAATTTAAAAAAAAAATATTAAAAGAAAAATGAGAAATTAATAAAAAAGAAAATGTATTCTACATTTGACTTTTCAATTTATAGTATACATGCGTGCATGTTATACACGTTTTATATATATCATATGTACACTTATATTTATATGTGTGTACATTTATATGTGTGTTAAACATGTATATTATATACAGTTCATTACAATTTATTAATATGGTATTTATGCTGAAATTTGAAAAACAAATGTTGTGGATATAAAGAGACTACTGAATACTAATTATTTAGTTGAATGAATTTATATAAATTTTGTTTGACCATTAAAATTAAAATGAGTGGGTAAAACACTACACTTTAAATATGCCCCCCCCCCCACTCTGCCCCAACACATGTTCAAAAAAAACAAACAAAAAAAAAAACAAAACAAAACAAAAAGAAATTCAAAGAATAGTGATTTTAAATTAGTTTCTTTTTCTATATCATTATCTATTAGCAGTAGACCACAAAAAGAAATAAAAAAGCAAAAGTCTTGAATTGGCAGTGAGATGATTAATAGAATAATAAAAGAAAAGAAGGTGAAAATATAAATATGGATGTTAATAAAAATATCTGTATGTGAAACTAGCAAAGCTAAGCAAATGTATTTAGAAGGGAATATGAAAAGATAGAGAAATGGAAGAAAAAATGATTTAATCTAAACTAAAATGAAATACTTTGTTTAGAAAAGGCAAAGTCATAATTGCATTGAAGAAAAGAATGATGAGTTGTTAGTAAAGAATCACAATCTATTTGAAAATGTGGAAAATTTTTTGGAAAGAATGTGCAAAATTTGATGGCATTATGGAAAAACAGATAGAAAGAGACCAACAACGTAAAATTTTTTCAGTGATTTTGAAGAGGTTTTTGATAGGATCATTTGAATTATTATATTATTCTGAAAAGTGTAGGCACATATTGGAAGAAAAAAAAAGCGACAGTTAAAAAAATTGGCATTAATCAAAATGTTTTTGTATCTGTTTCTTTCAGAAAAAAGGGGTGTTATTTTTTTAAGGTTGAATGTTTTATCTTGATAAAGAAGAAATTAACATTGAATAAAAAAGATTTATTGAATCAGATTTGCTGAAGATATAGTATTATCTGCAGATAATAAGCATATTTAATTAAATGTTAAGTGACATTAATAAAATTTGTTATAAGTTTGGGAAGTGAATAAGTAGGCAGAATAAAAGTTTAAGAGTAGCAGTTGAGCAGAGTTACTATGCAAATTATAAAAACTTTAAATAATCAAATTTCAATGTTAAAATTTGTCTATAATGTTGCCTTTTATATATAAAATTTAAAATAATCAATTTAAAACAAAATCCACTATAAATAAACAAAAAATTTAATATAACAACTTGGTTTTCTTTCCTTATTGAAATCTAATCAAAATAATTCTTTTTACAAATGATTAGCTATTACATAGTGTCCATTGGGTGCATCGCATATGATTTTGTAAAAAGAAACTTCATAAAATTTCAATATATATATATTATAGTGAGTTGTCTGTTTTAATTTTGTTTTAAATTGATTATTTTAAATTATAAAAACGTGTGTATTTTCTTTGTAATGTTGTTTTAAATGAAGCAAAGGTTTGATAATTGGAGGGGAGAAGGATGTTTTTAGAGATACACATTTGGAGGAGAATGAAAACAATTAAGATATCCTAAGATTAGAAATGTAGAATGGTTGAAAAGAATAAATTAAAAAATATATTCTTTATTGATAAAATTAAAGGATAAAGGAGAATTGGAATGTGCATATTTAGATTGCAGAGAAATTATGAAAGGTATATTGGAAGATAAGAGAAAAAATTTGAGATAGAATTAATAGATGACTATTAGAAAAGGACAGATATGGGAATTGTTGTGTTGGGGGAGGGGGATATTTTTTTAATAACTGTCAGAATTGCACCAATACTTTTATTAAATAAATAACATACAAATTAATACTTAACAAGACAAGTTTCCTTCTGTACCCAATAAAGGTAATTAAAATAATAAATAGAATTCACTTTATACTTTTCAAAGTGATTACAATAAACTGTCACATGGAAATAGATTATTTGCCCACAATAGTGAAATATATATATAAAGAGGCCTTATATCTATGCACTACCATTTTGTTTTAGGTTCTTGCACCCATATTTACAACTTATATTGAAACTGGAAATATAGTACATATTTCTGCTTCACCTAGTGCCAATGTCATCAGCACTAGTCTGAGTTTAAGCCCCATCCTTATTAATTGACACCCATCTCATATTAGGTGGTAGTATATTTTAAGCAATATTATAATCTTTTATATTTCATTAATCTTATTTTATAATTAAAACTAACCTTTTATATTAGTTTATTTATTTTATATTTGTAAAAATGTATATTGTGTTTATTTTATTAAATTGAATTGAATCCTAGATATCTATAAAATGTTACAAATATTTCAAATTCTTTATTAAAGTTCATTTTCTTCAATTAATTAGTGGGTAACATTTTATATTTTTAAGGAATATTTTGTAAATTTCTGCTTAAGTTTATGTCAAATATATTTGAAAGTCATTGTACCAAATTCCTAAAATTTTTCTGAATAAAATCTACATTTTTGTTAATCTAAACCTTAATTAAATAGATTTTGTTAGTACAATGACTGATAAACTTAATATGCTTGTTGTTGTTGTTTTTTTAATTAGCAAATCAACCCTTGGGACATGTTCATGCAGAGTTAGAGATTTTCCCTCCAAAGCAGGCACCAACCTCAGAGTACTGCTTAGAGCAATTACAATTGGTGGTCTGTATAGATTGAATCCTGTAGATAAGACCAGAACACATAAATAGTGGAAAATTTGATTAGGGAATTATTATTGAGTTTACTGAAGAGAAGTGATTATTCTATATATATATTGTGCCTAAAGAAATGACGGGGTGAAAAGATCGGTCATTTGCTTCTCAGAGGTCTGTTCCACCAGCCCCTCCATGCCTTTCCAGTGCTTTAGACATCTAGCCAGAGACTGTCTGTGTCGAGGAAGCCTGAAATGATCTTACTGTATTAACTGCCTGTATTAACTGATTGATTCTGAGGTAATGTCCAATTCGCAGCAAGCCATTGATTTTATTTTACTTGTTTTCAAAATCTATATTAATTTATATTTTATATCTGTGTAATGTTTATACGGCTTGGTTTAAAATGCGTCTTTTAATTTTATTCAATTTAAAATATCAATTCTTATAAAATCTTACATTATTTTGATGCGGCAAATTAAATTAATTTTTGTCGGTTTGTTTAGATCATTTGACTTACTGAAATTGCCAAATACAAAATTCAATGAGCTATTAACTTTAAATCCTTTGAGCTATTAACTTTAAATCCTTCCCCTGTTATTTTTTTTAACATAAAAATCATTATAAGGGACTTACTTCCCGTAAATTAATTAATAGAAAGCTCATTTAGTTTGTATATCATATATAAATTTATTTGAATGATTGAAATTATTTTAAAAATATCTTACTATTACCTCCAATTTAAAATAGCCCTGTAATTATTTCTGAAAGAATAAATAATTTTAGTGAATCAATTAAGTAAAATTTATCATAGAATTTTATCAGTATATATATTTCATACATATATTTTATTTGTCAGAAAATATTAAAATTATGATTTACAATTTATTAGTTTGATATTTAATGCCCGTCTATGTTAATTAAAAACAGCCTTATTTTGTAATCTTTGATAAACTATTTAAGAACTTATTAATAAATGAAATATTTGTGAAGTGTGGAAAACAATTTATATTTTAGTTAATTCTTTTTTTTAATATATATATTATATTTATGATTCATTTATTAGTGGACTATTTGTGGGGATTTTCTATTGACATCAGGGAACTGATTATTTTAATCAGGAATTCATTTAATAATTTTGTTAGTGATACACTATTTATATAAATCTGAGGCATTATGTATTTATAGCTACATCCAATCACTTATTATTATTATTTTGCTTTGCTAATCACCTCTTAGGACCTTCGGAATCTGACCAGTCCAACCTTTTACATTCCCCAAAGTAGACGTAGTTCATACCAAGGGATTTTTTCGAGCATCGCCATTAAGATGTATATGCACATTAAAATATTATTATGATTATTTAGAGACATGTTTGGCTGGAGGGCTAGCATTTCTCATCATCTAGTTGTATTTACTAGGAAATTTTCTTTAGTAAAGCTACCCAGAGGTTCATAACAGACCTCATTTATTTTGTTGTAATCTATAATAGCATACTGCCTTCTTCATCATTTATATCTTTATTTAGCAAACCTGAAAGGTTCTTTGCCGTGGTGGCACGTCCTTCACAAAACAATTTCGTTAATTAATTAAATCTGACTGTATAATTATCAATTATTTATTCAAGAACTATTTTGCTTCCCACACTCATTATATACAAATGATTTTAAATGTAATAGTATTTTAAATGCACATCTTTCATATCTTGTAATATATATAAAATAGATTTATTTATAATCTTTTAAAAGGGCTAATAATATTTTATTGCTGATTGGTTTTTGGCCGACCAATTAACAAACTTTTACATTGTTTGTCAAAGCCGCATCAAAATGAATAAAGAAAATAACCAAGTTGTAAAAAACAAAGACTATATATTTTGTACTAAATTCCTTAATAAATTCCTATAATATTGTTATGTTAAATAAGCTTAGTTTGTCATCACTCCCAATCTCTAAGGTTAATTACTCTACTGATTTAAATATTTCTTTGATTTAAATTCACTTCTGTGTAATGTTACCATAAAGAATTATCATTATTGCAGTTCAAACCATTAATAATCAATCAAATCATATCTGTACCATTCTGCAACCATCAGAATCCATTAAATCATTAAATTTTCATATAAACCCTTTATTATTTTGAGTCTCTATGTGAACCATAACCTCCAGCTGGGATGGAATAAAACCAAGCACTGCTAGTGTCATCACAAACGTTATCCATTAGTCAGAGAGGCAATAGTTTAGGCAAATAGGTTAGGATTCATCCTTGTCCTGACATATGTATCTTGTGCATGGTTGGATTCAAGGTACTTTTGCTTGGATTATTGGTCTTGTTGAATGAATACACGATTTTGACCAGCACAATATACAGGATTATTTCCTCATCATCTTAAATATCTAGCCAATATTATTTCTGACTGATTCAATATAGGCCATACATGCTAGTCTTGCAGGTTATTTTATATTATCAGTTCTAACTGCATTGTATGCGCTTATTTGCATACATTATTTTTATTTATCATTCAACAATATTCAAACTATATGCAAATTTTTTTTAGAATGGTAATAATAGTAAGAGGTGACAATTATACACGTACTGTATGTGTGTAGTTTATAAAAGTTTAATATTTATATTATAATATTGTAACTTTCCCTTTTTGGTTGTTCAACACATATACGATACCTTCTTTAGTATGAATACTGAACCCGACCGTCTGATGGTGCTTTTTTTCACAAAACGCACATCAATATACCATTTTAGTGGCCTTAACTTACGTCTGACAGTACAAGAGGTGTTTTTTGAGTCATAACAGGCCACCTGAGGGTGATGTATTCTACGATTATGTAACAAAATACTATGCCCATTGCATTGCGACAGTATTCATCAAGTGAATGCTCTTGAACTCTCGCTATGGTCTGATTTGATGGTGGCAGTATTTGAAAGAGACGAAACTCTGCAAAAATTCATTGTTGGAAATTTTTTAGAAAGTGTAGTGGAATTAGTATTCCATATTAAGAATTGTTATGTCATGACACATGCTTCCCTACACTTTTGAACTGCACACAACTTGAAAAGGTTCTTCTTTTTTAGCAGAGTTTGTTTTTCCAATTTCACGTGCAATCGCACATTTATGTGCAAATCTGTGTGAGAACTGTCAAAATGTCATCTGCAAGTTGTCTGAATTGGTCAAAGCTGAGTGAATTGCCGGCCGGCCACACAAGTGGATGCACAATATTGTTTTTTTTTTCCCAGAAAGAGAAACTCCTGCAAGCATATCTATGTAGATCTGCATAAGGGAAGTTAGTTTGAAGGCTCCAAAATCCCATTACTTACAGCTTTGAGGTTTCCCTGTTATTTTATTTGCGTGTTACTTTTGGTTGCTAATTTTTATGCCCCCGAAAATGGTATTTTTTTTTTTACTTGTTTTGGTTGATAGTAAAAAAAACTTTGGTGATTTACCATCAACGACAAAAAAATAATAAAAACCGGTTGAAAAAAATCTTTTACCTTAATATTATGTAAACAAACAGACGGCCTGTGAATTGGTATATTGATGTGAATTGGGAAAAAAAGAGCGCCATCAGACGGTAGGGTTCAGTATTCATACTACTACCCTATAATACTAGCTCAATAATAAACAATCAAGTATAACAACAACAAAGTATAAGATTCTCTATGGGGTTTAAAACTTACGACAC
The DNA here is from genome assembly GCA_028023455.1 of Epiperipatus broadwayi. Classification (NCBI taxonomy): domain Eukaryota; kingdom Metazoa; phylum Onychophora; class Udeonychophora; order Euonychophora; family Peripatidae; genus Epiperipatus; species Epiperipatus broadwayi. The sequence continues at coordinate 31,380 of JAQFVV010001532.1, forward strand.
ATCAAAACATAAGATAGACTTTGGGGATGATTATAACAAGTTTTAACATTGAGAAGTATATAAAATACACTTCACAATGGCATTGCTATTGTAAAAATTCTGCTACCACCCTATTATAATCATTAGGAAAATCCCTACAACAAACAATGACTAGCATAATATTTCCTTTAAATAATGATTTAACTATGCTTCTATAATTTAAGAAGCTCAAAATAATAACATTAAAACAAAAACTACGTTAAATTAAAAGAATTAATGCTATCCTATGTATATCTATAACAATGATATTGTTAACAAAATAATTGAATTGCAAGAGAGATTTTACTGGGATCCAACTATTTAAATAAAATCACACTTACTATTACAAACATTGATTAGCCTCCTATTGGAAAATTAATCTTAACTATAATAATGACATGAAAATTAATGATCACTATCTATTCATTACCTTCACTTAAGTAATTTAATTTACTTTCCTAAGATTTATTCTTATATTTATACTAATAACAGTCATCATAGAATACTCATTTTATTATAATTAAAAGCTTTATTATCCAATTATTATCTACTAAATCTAACTTAATTAACTACATTTCTTAGTTACTTAGCATTAACCCATTGCAACTAGATCCTTCAGAATTACAAACATTATAATATATTTTGTCAGTAACTTGTACTTTGAAATAATATAATACTTCTAAATTTATTATATAAAATAAATTTCAAAACTGGATTACAAAATCAGAATGTGACTCTTAAAATATACTATTAATTTTTATTATATGTGCTCCATTTTGTAATACTTACTTTTCAAATAAATTTTCAAGATGCTTTTATATTTAATAAAATATGAAGTACTACAAATTCCCTTTAATATAATTATAATTTTAAAATAATTAATGATTAATGTATCAATTATAAATTCTTGAATATAACTTTTCAACCAAAACATGTAATAAATATATGCTCTATATCATTTTATGTGAATGTTGTTTCGTAAAGAATAGCTATGAGACAAATCAAATGTCTGAAGTTGCATGTCATTTTAGAAATCCTAAGGTTGGCTTGATCAGAGTAGTTGATTTATTGGCAGATCCTTCGGATCAGCAAAAACAATGGTCACCCCTCCTGCACATTCCAGCACTATGCCCAGAAATATATAATGTAATTAAAAACTGTAATTTAGAAAATGTTTTTTTTTAAAAAAAGTAAATGTATTTTGAAAGAAATTCAATGTTTTATATCTAAAAAAATGTAACCCCCCCAAAGAAAAGAAATTGGTGAAAGCGAAAGCGTTATTTAAAAAAAAATTAAAATGTAAATCAGCCCGGTAATGTTATATCTATTTGTTTTTGACTAGCAATAGCGCCATCGAGTGGGATGGATTGTCATATGTATGAGAACCCTACTTTTCCTTTACTTTATACATATGTACACACACAACTATGTTGCTGTGTGCCATGTAACCCAACTGGTTACTATATATTGAAGCAGTTGATGTATAGTCACATCAAGCTTCATGCTTTGCCAACCATACTAACCTCTTGCAGGACGTGCAATTCAAACCTCACTGTAGATATATGTCATTTCATCCACACACTGTATTATAATAATTAAAAAACTATAAAAATATTTAGTAAAGTAAAACAATAGTGTGCGTGATAGACATATATAAACGAAGCAAGAATCTTGGTAGTAATTATTGCTGAAAATTAGACATTTTCTTTATATAATGTTAACTATATTTTTTTATATATGTATTTTAATTAAAATGTTGGAATTTAAAAACAAAAAAAAAAAAATGGGGAAGGCTCAAAATAATTTTGAAATCGTTAATAAGCTGAAATGATCTTTATCTGTAGTCAGGTTATTTTCACTTATTAGAACTGAAATTTAATTAAAATTATCAGGAATCTTTTTGTTAGTTCATTTGCAAATCTTTACAAATATTTAAAAAGGTATTTCGAGCCTTATCTTTAAATTTTTTTTCACTAATTAAATATTTTACTAATTAGAATTAAGATTACAACTATGGGCAAGTGAAATCACATTCTTGGGGGGGGGATCCCATAGAACAAAAGAAGTCAGTTAGTTAATAAATTCGTTCAGCATGATTGAGTCAGTAGGTAAATTTTCAGAGAAAGTGATTCAAGAGTTCATCAAATTTTAAGAAGTTAACACCAGTTCAGTGCTATGAACTTTGAGTAGAGGGAATCCAGTGCCTTTCTTCTTTTCTCAGAGACTGTTTTGCCTGCTGCTACCATGTTCCATTCATCTGACCATCTGCACTAGATGACCATCTGAGTGCTGATCCTGCCTGCTATGTTGTGCTTTCCTGAGGTAACCTTACTTAATGAAGAGGTGCTTTAAATTTGTATAATACATAATGAAACTATGACTTCATTAATGTATTAGTGTATAACTCCTGCTAATTTTGTTCTTGAACTCACTCGCAGTAATTCCTATTATTTTAATGTAATTTTTAACTTACCTTTCACGCTTGAACTCTTATATATAACTTTGTGCGACTCCATTAGATATTTTTAACTTATTCATGTTATATATTGTACCGGTATAAATCCACCACGCTTATCTATACACAGTACCCGAGTTCAAACCCAGTCCACGTTTAAGAATAAATTCCCAAAACGCCAACTGAATTCAAACCCAAACCCCGGCATGACCAACCGATGATGACTTTACACCAGCACAGGGTTATCCCTTTTCTAGCTCAGCTCAGAACATAGACTAATTCTTACAGTTAATGATAGATATATTTATTAGACTCTAGATACTGGAACGGTCATTTATGTAACGTATATATTTAAGTTGCCAATACAGACAGTAAGTGGCTAAATGAGACTTAGAGAGTAATAAAGTGGAGGACACCAAAATTTAATTAAGTAAATTGTTTAATAAGCCAAATATAAAGCATATAAATATAGTGTTAAATAAGACAAATAGAAAGCAGATAAATATAGTGTTATATAATAACAATAGACAGCATATAATATAGTGTTATACAGTACGGTAAGACTTCATAAATCCTCTTGTATTTGGCTACTAGTCTTTAGTCAACGTTTTATTTAGTAAACAAACTTATGCCAATAGCTGGGTAGTTAAATAAATGACAGGTGGTTAAGAGAATCAGAGTATTTTAGCATTGGAAAAATATTTATCTATCATTAACTGTAAGAATTAGTCTATGTTCTGAGCTGAGCTAGAAAAGGGATAACCCTGTGCTGGTGAAGTCATCATCAATTTAATTATACCGGGGTTTGGGTTTGAATTCAGTTGGCGTTTTGAGGAATTTATTCTTAAACGTGGACTGGGATTTGAAGGGGATTACTAATGTATAGATAAGCGTGGTTACCGGTACAATATATAACACTGAATAAGATTAAAAATATCTAATGGAGTCGTACAAAGTTATATATAAGAGTTCAAGCGTGAAAGATAAGTTAAAATTACATTAAAATAGTAGGATTATTGTGAGTGGAGTTCAAGAACAAAATTAAAGCAGGAGTTATACACTAATACATTAATGAAGTCATAGTTTCATTATGTGTTATACAAATTTAAAGCAACTCCTTCATTAAGTAAGTTTATCTCAGGAAAGCACACATAGTTCAGGCAGGATTCAGCACTCAGATGGTCATCTAATGCAGATGATCAGATGAATAGGAACACAGTAGCACAGGCAAAACAGTCTCTGAGAAAAGGAGAAAGGCACTGGATTCCCTCTACTCAAAGTTCATAGTACTGAACTGGTGTTAACTTCTTAAAATTTGATGAACTCTTGAATCACTTTCTCTGAAAATTTACCTACTGACTCAATCATGCTGAATGAATTTATTAACTGACTTCTTTTGTTCTATGGGCTCCCCCCCCCAAGAATGCGATTTCACTTGTCCATAGTTATCCCTGTAATCTTAATTCTAATTAGTAAAATATTTAATTAGTGAAAAAAAATTTAAAGATAAGGCTCAAAATACCTTTTTAAATATTTGTAAAGATTTGCAAATGAACTAGCAAAAAGATTCCTGATAATTTTAATTAAATTTCATTTCTAATTAGTGAAAATAACCTGACTACAGATAAAGATCATTTCAGCTTATTAACGATTTCAAAATTATTTTGAGCCTTCCCCATTTTTTTTTTTGTTTTTAAATTCCAACATTTTAATTAAAATACATATATAAAAAAATATAGTTAACATTATATAAAGAAAATGTCTAATTTTCAGCAATAATTACTACCAAGATTCTTGTTTCATTTATATATGTTTATCACGCACACAATTGTTTTACTTTACTAAATATTTTTATAGTTTTTTAATTATTATAATACAGTGTTTGGGTGAAATGACATATATCTACAGTGAGGTTTGAATTGCAGGTCCTGCAAGAGGTTAGTATGGTTGGCAAAGCATGAAGCTTGATGTGACTATACATCAACTGCTTCAATATATAGTAACCAGTTGGGTTACATGGCACACAGCAACATAGTTGTGTGTGTGCATATATATAAAGTAAAGGAAAAGTAGGGTTCTCATACATATGTCAATCCATCCCACTCGATGGCACTGTTGCTAGTAAAAACAAATAGATATAACATTACCGGGCTGATTTACATTTTAATTTTTTTTTTAAATAATGCTTTCGTTTTCACCAATTTCTTTTCTTTGGGGGGGTTTACATTTTTTTTTAGATATAAAACATTGAATTTCTTTCAAAATACATTTACTTTTTTTAAAAAACAACATTTTCTAAATTACAGTTTTTAATTACATTATATATTTCAGTGCGTAGTGCTGGAATGTGCAGGAGGGGTGACCATTGTTTTTGCTGATCCGAAGGATCTGCCAATAAATCAACTACTCTGATCAAGCCAACCTTAGGATTTTTAAAATGACATGCAACCTCAGACATTTGATTTGTCTCATAGCTGTTCTTTACGAAACAACATTCACATAAAATGATATAGAGCATATATTTATTACATGTTTTTGTTGAAAAGTTATATTCAAGAATTTATAATTGATATATTAATCATTAATTATTTTAAAATTATAATTATATTAAAGGGAATTTGTAGTACTTCATATTTTATTAAATATAAAAGCATCTTGAAAATTTATTTGAAAAGTAAGTATTACAAAATGGAGCACATATAATAAAAATTAATAGTATATTTTAAGAGTCACATTCTGATTTTGTAATCCAGTTTTGAAATTTATTTTATATAATAAATTTAGAAGTATTATATTATTTCAAAGTACAAGTTACTGACAAAATATATTATAATGTTTGTAATTCTGAAGGATCTAGTTGCAATGGGTTAATGCTAAGTAACTAAGAAATGTAGTTAATTAAGTTAAATTTAGTAGATAATAATTGGATAATAAAGCTTTTAATTATAATAAAATGAGTATTCTATGATGACTGTTATTAGTACAAAAATAAGAATAAATCTTAGGAAAGTAAATTAAATTACTTAAGTGAAGGTAATGAATAGAGATAGTGATCATTAATTTTCATGTCATTATTATAGTTAAGATTAATTTTCCAATAGGAGGTTAATCAATGTTTGTAATAGTAAGTGTGATTTTATTTAAATAGTTGGATCCCAGTAAAATCTCTCTTGCAATTCAATTATTTTGTTAACAATATCATTGTTATATTATATTTTAGAACAGAATAATTATGATCCCTGAGATATACATAGGATAGCGTTAATTCTTTTAATTTAATGTAGTTTTTGTTTTAATGTTATTATTTTGAGCTTCTTAAATTATAGAAGCATAGTTAAATCATTATTTAAAGGAAATATTATGTTAGTCATTGTTTGTTGTAGGGATTTTCCTAATGATTATAATAGGGTGGTAGCAGAATTTTTACAATAGCAATGCCATTGTGAAGTGTATTTTATATACTTCTCAATGTTAAAACTTGTTATAATCATCCCCAAAGTCTATCTTATGTTTTGATGTGTCGTAAGTTTTAAACCCCATAGAGAATCTTATACTTTGTTGTTGTTATACTTGATTGTTTATTATTGAGCTAGTGTCATATGGTAGTAGTATGAATACTGAACCCTACCGTCTAATGGCGCTCTTTTTTGCCCAATTCACATCAATATACCAATTCACAGGCCGTCTGTTTGTTTACATAATATTAAGGTAAAAGATTTTTTTCAACCGGTTTTTATTATTTTTTTGTCGGTGATGGTAAATCACCAAAGTTTTTTTTACTATCAACCAAAACAAGTAAAAAAAAAATACCATTTGCGGGGGCATAAAAAATAGCAACCAAAAGTAACACGCAAATAAAATAACAGGGAAACCTCAAAGCTGTAAGTAATGGGATTTTGGAGCCTTCAAACCAACTTCCCTTATGCAGATCTACAAAGATACACTTGCAGGAGTTTCTCTTTCTGGGAAAAAAAACAATATTGGGCATCCACTTGTGTGGACGACTGGCAATTCACTCAGCTTTGACCAATTCAGACAACTTGCAGATGACATTTTGACAGTTCTCACACAGATTTGCATATAAACGGGCATTTGCATGTGAAATTGGAAAAACAAACTCTGCTAAAAAAGAAGAACCTTTTCAAGTTGTGTGCAGTTCAAAAGCGTAGGGAAGCATGTGTGATGACATGACAATTCTTAATATGGAATACTAATTCCACTAAATTTTCTAAAAAATTTCCAACAATGAATTTTTGCAGAGTTTCGTCTCTTTCAAATACTGCCACCATCAAATCAGACCATAGCGAGAGTTCAAGAGCACTCACTTGATGAATATTGTCGCAATGCAATGGGCATAGTATTTTGTTACATAATCGTAGAATACATCACCCTCGGGTGGCCTGTTATCGCTCCAAAAACACCTCTTGTACTGTCAGATGTAAGTTAAGGCCACTAAAATGGTATATTGATGTGCGTTTTGTGAAAAACAGCACCATCAGACGATCGGGTTCAGTATTCATACTAAAGAGGGTATCGTATATGTGTTGAACAACCAAAAAGGGAAAGTTACAATATTATAATATAAATATTAAACTTTTATAAACTGCACACAGACAGTACGTGTATAATTGTCACCTCTTACTATTATTACCATTCTAAAAAAAATTTGCATATAGTTTGAATATTGTTGAATGATAAATAAAAATAATGTATGCAAATAAGTGCATACAATGCAGTTAGAACTGATAATATAAAATAATCTGCAAGACTAGCATGTATGGCCTATATTGAATCAGTCAGAAATAATATTGGCTAGATATTTAAGATGATGAGGAAATAATCCTGTATATAAGTTGTAATATATGGGTGCAAGAACCTAAAACAAAATGGTAGTGCATAGATATAAGGTCTCTTTATATATATATTTCACTATTGTGGGCAAATAATCTATTTCCATGTGACAGTTTATTGTAATCACTTTGAAAAGTATAAAGTGAATTCTATTTATTATTTCAATTACCTTTATTGGGTACAGAAGGAAACTTGTCTTGTTAAGTATTAATTTGTATGTTATTTATTTAATAAAAGTATTGGTGCAATTCTGACAGTTATTAAAGAAATATCCCCCCCCCCCAACACAACAATTCCCATATCTGTCCTTTTCTAATAGTCATCTATTAATTCTATCTCAAATTTTTTCTCTTATCTTCCAATATATCTTTCATAATTTCTCTGCAATCTAAATATGCACATTCCAATTCTCCTTTATCTTTTAATTTTATCAATAAAGAATATATTTTTTAATTTATTCTTTTCAACCATTCTATAATTCTAATCTTAGGATATCTTAATTGTTTTCATTCTCCTCCAAATGTGTATCTCTAAAAACATCCTTCTCCCCTCCAATTATCAAACCTTTGCTTCATTTAAAACAACATTACAAAGAAAATACACACGTTTTTATAATTTAAAATAGTCAATTTAAAACAAAATTAAAACAGACAACTCACTATAATATATATATATTGAAATTTTATGAAGTTTCTTTTTACAAAATCATATGCGATGCACCCAATGGGCACTATGTAATAGCTGATCATTTGTAAAAAGAATTATCTTGATTAGATTTCAATAAGGAAAGAAAACCAGGTTGTTATATTAAATTTTTTTTTTTTTATTTATAGTGGATTTTGTTTTAAATTGATTATTTTAAATTTTATATATAAAAGGCACCATTATAGACAAATTTTAACATTGAAATTTGATTATTTAAAGTTTTTATAATTTGCATAGTAACTCTGCTCAACGGCTACTCTTAAACTTTTATTCTGCCTACTTATTCACTTCCCAAACTTATAACAAATTTTATTAATATCACTTAACATTTAATTAAATATGTTTATTATCTGCAGATAATACTATATCTTCAGCAAATCTGATTCAATAAATCTTTTTTATTCAAGGTTAATTTCTTCTTTATCAAGATAAAACATTCAACCTTAAAAAAATAACACCCCTTTTTTCTGAAAGAAACAGATACAAAAACATTTTAATTAATGCCAATTTTTTTAACTATCGCTTTTTTTTTCTTCCAATATGTGCCTACACTTTTCAGAATAATATAATAATTCAAATGATCCTATCAAAAACCTTTTCAAAATCACTGAAAAAATTTTACGTTGTTGGTCTCTTTCTATCTGTTTTTCAGTAATGCCATCAAATTGTGCACATTCTTTCCAAAAAAATTTCCACATTTTCAAATAGATTGTGATTCTTTACTAACAACTCATCATTCTTTTCTTCAATGCAATTATGACTTTGCCTTTTCTAAACAAAGTATTTCATTTTAGTTTAGATTAAATCATTTTTTCTTCCATTTCTCTATCTTTTCATATTCCCTTCTAAATACATTTGCTTAGCTTTGCTAGTTTCACATACAGATATTTTTATTAACATCCATATTTACATTTTCACCTTCTTTTCTCTTATTATTCTATTAATCATCTCACTGCCAATTCAAGACTTTTGCTTTTTTATTTCTTTTTGTGGTCTACTGCTAATAGATAATGATATAGAAAAAGAAACTAATTTAAAATCACTATTCTTTGAATTTTTTTTTATTTTTATTTTTATTTTTTGAACATGTGTTGGGGCAGAGTAGGGGGGGGGCATATTTAAAGTGTAGTGTTTTACCTACTCATTTTAATTTTAATGGTCAAACAAAATTTATATAAATTCATTCAACTAAATAATTAGTATTCAGTAGTCTCTTTATATCCACAACATTTGTTTTTCAAATTTCAGCATAAATACCATATTAATAAATTGTAATGAACTGTATATAATATACATGTTTAACACACATATAAATGTACACACATATAAATATAAGTGTACATATGATATATATAAAACGTGTATAACATGCACACATGTATATATTGTATACTATAAATTGAAAAGTCAAATGTAGAATACATTTTCTTTTTTATTAATTTCTCATTTTTCTTTTAATATTTTTTTTTTAAATTGCTGAAAAAATCATGGATTAAAAAATATTGTACATGTAAATTAACAACATACAGATCTATAAAAGTAATTATAATTCAACATTTAATAATTAAGCAAAATTTATGCTAAAGTGATATTTAAAATATAGATAAAAATCTTCATCTAAAATATAAATATACACTTTGTTTAATTGTAAAATATTAAATATGGAATGAGATTCTATAATGGATTAAAAGATAAAAGTGAACTTATATATAAAAAGTATTATATATATATTATCAATGTTCTGAAAACACATTAATTTTAGTTTATGTATATACATTAACCATAAAAATAATTAATAAATTAGTACTTAATAATAATAATAATAAACTATTGTTAAGTACCATAAATTTATTAAATATTATTAATTTAATTTTTAGGAATATATTGAACATATAGACTGTAAATATTACAAAAAAAAAAAAAATCCTTTAATACTAGTTTAAATTCAAACTACGTTTTTTAAACACTATTCAATCTTTCAACCTATTCTCAGCACATAAGCTTATAGAGATAGTTATAATTCAACAATCAATGCTTAAATTTTATATGGTAAATATATGTGCAAAAAATGAAAATTTAAAAAGCCATTAGAGATTATTGATTTCAAATTAAACAAATTATCATAAAAATGTAAATAAATATTAGAAAAAATTAAGCAATTACAATAATTTATTTTTGTAATTACAAATATTGTTTCTTTTTCTTTCAAAATAAAGCCATGGTAATGCATGAGATAACTCAGCATATTTCAGAAGTGACAGCTTATTATATATATGGCTTTTTAAAAAATATTATTTTCATTTAGAAACATTATACTTATCAGATATAGGATAACAAATATGTATTTATATATGTTTACATTTCATTTAAAGAATTTAAAAGCAGAGCAATATCAAATTTGTCAACAATCTTGCAAATATTGCAAGACAATTCTTGAAAACTTTGATAGTGTGCAGAGTTTTTTAAAACTAAAATTAAATAAAAAAGTATGTAGAAGCACAAAAGAATATGGGGCCAGCAATGCTTCTGTTTGAAAATGATATTGCTCAAAAATTAGATTTGGAAAAGTTTATGGCAAATTTGCGAATAAAAACCAAGAAAAAGTATCTTTATTTTAATGTATGACAATAATATATGTGTATATATAATATTCTGTTTTTCTAACAAATGTAATATATGTAGTACATATATTTATATAATTGTCTTCAGTATTTCAGTATTTTGTAACTATATATATAATTATGTTTCTTTATAACAGTATTATATTAAAATAAAATATGTTTTAAAATGTTTTAAAAACATTATTTAATTTTGATTGAAAGTGACAAAGCAACATAGGCCTAAAGCAGTGTCATCCCTGTGACAGACCAATTACCAAACGGTCTAGCTTCAATAGTTATTACTTATAAATTTCTATTGTTTGTTTTATTTTTCAGATATATTTCTGAAATACTGTTAACCTCGAAAAATATTTCTTTAAATAATTGAACTGTCAGGTGTATGAGGAAATAATATGTAATATATTTTGTTCATATTACATGGATTTAGTGCAGTAATAATACAAGTTTAAGAAAGAATCATACAGAATGCTTTGTATTTATATATTAATAATTATAAAAATTTAAGAAAATTTCAAAAAAATGCCAAGAGTAAATTTTTTTTTTTTTCACAACAGTATAACTTTAAGGTCATTCATATCTTAATAAAGAGTGAACAACACTATCTGAATTCCTTTGGATGAATTGAGAATGCAGAGCAAAGAATTTAACTTAATGATTTTGTATTGTTCATTACATTTAATTAAGTTATTCTAATTTATTCCACATTAAGAATGAAATGGAATATTATTCTGCATAAACAGAGATCCCTGACAATATTTCTGCAAGGTAGACAAGTTATCCTGGCTTCATGTAAATATTATATTTTAACATTGAAAACATATTTAAATTGCTATTTAATTTTAATTAAAAAAATTTCACCATATTTATATTTTCTTCTCTATTTAGATATATAGCTCTATTGGATAACTATTGCCCACAGAACATTTTTCATCCTCACAAACACAGTCTAAACTTCTTTATTTATTGTTATCATCTTGTGGCCTTCTAAGCTAGATTGATTCTACTTCTGAGGTATTAGATCTAGAGTTATTATAGTTTGTTTCAGTGAAAATCAACATTTTAATATGCATATAATATTAACCTAATTACATCTGTTTTCTTATCTGACTGCATTTATAATCATTTATTTTACTAGAATTTCTAATTATTTTAAATCCTCTCATTCTATTTTCCAAAAATTAAGTAACATCTGGATAATTGTACATAAAACTACTTTTATCAGCATAATCATTTGTTCCCCTTAAGTTATTACCACAGTGAGTAAATAAAAGATTTGAATTAAACTGAATGTTGAAAATTGTTTTTGTTTACTAATTTTTTTATTGAAAAAATCTTTTATTTATTTCGTATTCATAATTTTTTTTTTTTTAATTAACTTGAATTCAATTTTTTTTTAAATTTAAAGTTCATATTCATAATAATTTTTTAAAATTTAGTTGAATTCAAAAACTTATTTTTCAAATATTCGAGTTTGCTAATAACTCTACTGCAACTGATTACAGCTATAATTATTCTAACTTTGCAAATTATTCTAACACTTTAGGTTTGTTATTTTTTTAAAGATTATTATTTACTTGAAAAATTAGTACAGGTAAATTAATTTTTATAAGGGATGTATTGCATTCATTGAAGACATTGCACAATTACCAACTAATTAAAATGTATAGGTTGTAAGTATAAATAAACAAATTTAATTGAATTTACTGATGCTGAGACCTAAGACAACCTAATTAAATATTGGAAAACAACAAAATCTAGGAACTTCTTTTTAGCTCATGTTCACATAGTGCTAACTAATGAAAAACCTTATATTATTAAATATCTTATTTATGGGGGGGGGGGGGGGGTGTAGAATTTGTTGTGATTGTTATAAAATTATGTTTTGTAGATTAAATTTTTGTTGATTTATAGTTTTTTATAAAATTAATTTTTTTGGGGAGTTTGAGGGGAGGGGGTTGGAGTAGATGGGGGGGAGGGGGGGGGGGTTGGGGGGGTTAATATTTAAAATTGTCTTTTTAATGCTTTCCACTTTTCTCCCAATACATTTGTTTCTATCAGTTATTTTGTCAGTTTCCAACTTTTATTTGTATCCATTTTGGTTATCACAGTAATGCACTGTATTGAGCACTTATTGTGTATTTATGTATTGTATAAAAACTTAAACTAATATAAATGATTTTAAAGGAAATGATTGACAATTACTAGCTATATCTAACATTAAACAAAAAATCCTAAATTTTTGTATTGTAAATTTAATTTGAGAGAAAGGATTGCAATAATACATAACTTCTAATAAGACTCAGAAGTTATTTTTTATTCATAAAATATTTTAGTTGTAATGTTATTTTATATAGAGACCTGAACAATTAAAAATAGAAAAAAGACTGTATGCATTAGAAATTTAGATTTAAAATAAAACAGAAAAGACAAGAATAGAAGCGTAAAAGTTTTGAAAAAATATATAAAAAATTATAAAAAGGTATGAAAAACTGGACTGCCTATATAAATATTTTTAAAGCCAAATGAATTGTTAAAGAAATTTTGAATGACACTGTTTGTAATCAAAAAAAAGAGATAGAAGATGAAACTGAGATAGCCCTAAGAAGGGAACAATGAGCATTTCAGGAATAGAACAAGTATTAGAAGTATTTGGAAAAAATGACCTAGGGTGTAAAGATGATGATGATCATAACTTTTAAATTGTGTTAAATTTTAGTAGCTATTAAATACTAAAATTTGTTACTGAAATAAAAAATTCTCTTAAAAAGTGTCTAGTCAATGCAACAAGTAAATCTATGCTTCAGTTTGTTAAAAAAACTAATCATACTTGGTTCTATTATTAGTGAGCTGATTACAAAAAAACATGGCTTCTTTTTTTTTTGCTTGACAAAATAATAAACTGAATGTGCAGCTAAGATATCTTAAAAATGATTGGTGGATTAAAAGTGCAAAGTAGATACAGATATATATTAATCATGATCATTTTAGATTTTTTTTGATGCCTTGAATTAAAGTAATAATATAATATCAAAAGTAATATATTAAATCCATCAATGAAAGACATTTGATTATATAATAACAATAATATTTCAAATAAGTAGAAGAAATATTTTGATTATCTTGTGAATGCATTAAGATAATAACTTTTAATGTTATATACATCTTATATACTCATTTAGATTTAGACAAAAATGTCCAGTTTAGTCAAACTTAAAAAAGATTATTTGTAATATTAAAAATGAAAAAGTTTTTTAATATGTTATCTTCAAAAATAATGGTATTTTTTTAAGGAATAAATGAATTCATGAAGTTATATCATGTGGTCTTAAGAATACTTCTATTGTAACAAATTGTCACAGAATATACTTATTATTGGCTGTAATAAAAATACTTTCATGGATTTTTTTGAATAGGTTGCTTCCAATCTTAGATGAATGGCTACTAGAGACTCAATGTGATTTTTAAAAAATCAAGAAGCACCACAGATAAGATTTTTTTTGCCAAGTGAATGCAAAAAAGTATGAGGAACAAAAAAAAATGTTTTTATTAATCTGGTCAAAACATATGACTCAATTAATCAAATAGGACTTTGGCACTTCTTGAAGTTAGCTGATTGATCACCACTTTATTCATATATATACAGCTGCTATATAATAGAATGAAATTATTATTTCTACAGATGAATATCTGTGACATTTAAAATGAAAACTGGTGTTAAATACGCATGTGTTCTATCTCTAATTTTGTCTTCAATTTTTATAAGTAGCTTTTGGAGATATTTATAGTAACTGACTTTTTAATTTGAACTGATTAAAAGAAAACAAGAATTTCATCTTCTTGGATTTACAGCATTTGATGATTGTACTACTCTTGCCAATTCCAAAGCTAATCTACAAAATGTATTTAATAATTTAAATTTAATATAAAATGACTTTGATTTAACAAATAATGTTTAGAATCCTTTAATATCTAATGATGGATTTTCCAGTAACTTTTGGCATGACAGTTATAAACTTAAAAATATATACTAATTTACTTACCTTAATAACTTTTTATATAGAGAGATGGATTGAGATACAGAGATGTAGCACAGTTTCTAATGTGTTGCTGCTTTTAACAAGTTAAAAGAAAGAATATTTTTATCACAGTGATAACAACTACTACCAAGTTGATAGAGGTAAAATTTAAATCCCTAAATGATATAGCATAAAAATCATTAGAAAAATTTAATAATGCTCCATAAAATTCAAAAAGTACGATACCAAGATCATAAAACCAATTAATATATTCTATTTGCTTGATATGATATTATAGAATCAATTGTTATAAAATCATATCTTCAATGGATTGGGTATGTAAAATGAATAAATGATATAAGACTTTGTGAAAATATATTTTACATTGAATTTGGGCATGGTTTTATGGGAGAAACAGACCATATTTATATTATAAAGGTTATCCCAAAAGAAGTCTAATTAAGTACAATATTGACTGAATTCATTTGGAAATTAGACATTCAATGGAAATTAGACAATTTGTGGAAGACTTTCAGAGAGACAGTTTTCTACAGAAGATAAAAGATAGCATTCTAAAATATCAAATAAACAGAAAAATGAATCAGCATGTTCTATATGTGGATGTATTTAATTTCAAAGACAGTTTTATGATATAGATATAATAAAACTAATATTTAATCTAATATTTATTTATTTATTGTTGTATAGCTATCCTTTCGCCCCCTTAAACTTGAAATGGTCATACTTGTTGAAAATATATTTTTAAAATGTCAATATTTATCTATTTATTTTTTTTTTTTTTAAAAGGAAATCTGCTGACATTTTGATATTTTTTTAAAAGGATTTGTTGTTTTAAAGATATTTTTTACTAAAAGGATTTGTCGTCGGCTTTAATCATATTTATCTTTTAAAAAAGACTGCTGGAAAATTTGAAAAACAATGATTGCAAATTATATATTTTCTCATAACTTCTTAAATAAAATTATTAAACTTGTGAATGATATATACAATACTTAAATTATTGCCTTTTTTTTCATGTGTCAAAGCATCGGCTGAAAGCGCACCCGGGACAACTGCTTATAAGGCGGCTATGCTGACCACTCGGCCACCAACGCTTGACTTAAATCATTGCCTTTATATTAACTTCATGACATTTTTGCACTTTTGGCTCATTAGATTTTTTTTAATTGCAAATAATATCAAAATACTATGTTTAGAATACCAATGGTAAATCCAAATGTTTTAAGGGATGTAGAGTTTGTTGTTGTTGTTTTTTGTATATGATAAATGCAATATCTTCTTAATCTAGATTCTATAACATTAAATAAAATTAAAAGTCGTTATTTTATATTTCATTATAAATTGCCTAGCCCAAATTATTTATCTTATTCATCTATTAACCTTTTTTCTGCAACTTTTTTCCTGCTATTTCATCTTTTCTAATATATATATATTCCAAAACGTTTTTTCCTTCAATACTAAGTCCAATTCCATTTCTTTTATCTAGTTTGAATTACTTTCCTTATTAACTTCAATATCTTCTTTCTATGACTTTTCCCTGCTATTTTATCAATTTATATATATATTCAGAAATATATTTGTCTCTAAGAAGTCCAATTCAATTTCTTTTACACATTTTAAGTTCTTCAATAGTTTACCTATTTTAAATCATTCTTTTCAATATTTTAGTAGTTGTTCTAGTTTTCTATCTTTAATCTTTTCATCTTATAACTGTATCTTAAATGCTTCCAAATATTTTTTGTCATTATTTATTGCACATACTTTATATCAACCTTTCAGACAAATATTTAATAGATCTTTTTTCATACATAATTTTATTACCTATAACATAAGACTTCTTTTACTAGAAACTTAATTAGTGCTATACTAACTTTAGTCTCAACTTCCTAAATACTTAAATGTATAAGCCTACATTAACATTTCATTTTCAGTTACTATATTTAGCTTTACTAGTCTTAACATTCATTTTTAAAACTTACTTTTTTTGGTTAATACTTTCACTCTGTACCTAATAAAATACTCAATTAATTATATTAATTATTTTTTAAATATCAATCTCATTATTTTGTAAAGACGTTTATTATCAAATCTAATACTCCAAATTCTTCTTCAATTTAAGCTTTTTCGCCTTCAAAATAATTATTTCAGTAAATATTTTAATTGTTTTTCTTTCATAAGTAGATTCTATACTAACATTCTTTCTACATTATTTTTCTTTTAGATCCAATATATTCATTATTGCCTAATATTTTTGCCTTCCAAATTCCCTTTACAAATTTGTAATATTAGTACTATATGTTAATTTCATGCTTTAACATATATTTATGCATCTTATTCTTTTAATCTTTTCTAAATACTTCTCACATAAACATAAATTTAACTTACTAGAAATCTATCTTTATAATTCTAAATAAAAATATTTTCATAAAAATTTTTATTCTTATTGTTCAACCATATATATATATTATTGTAAAATGTTTAGAAACTGTAAGAAAGTCATTAGCAGATATCATAAACTGATTATAAAATTAATTTTTTATTCTTTTTCATCCAATCACAATAAATTGTAATTTTATCAATTTCATTGTGTTTCCCTGTTTTAAATTTATTTATAGCTTTTACACTTCATTCTCTAATATTTCACAACCAACATTTTACTTTTTGTTTTTCAATGTCATCTTATTGTAATTCATATCTTTTGTCCTATAAATTAGAAATTTTTTCTTCCTTATTTCTTTGGCAATCACTATTCTTTATTCTTTTATGATTTTTTTCCCAAAATAAAAAAAAGTATTATATCAATAACAGTCTTTAACTATTGATATACATTTTTTTAAAAGTTGATCAATGGTTATGTTTAATTGATTATTTAAATATTTTCGCAGTTACATTTGAAGCCTAAGGCATTGTTGGATATAAATTTTATTAATTTTATCAGCTATAAAATGAATATCAAAAAAAGATTGTGTTTTCCTGAAGGTTTGTGATGATGGTCTTCTAGTTGTATTTTTATATTGGACTATTTCCTTAATCTAATATGAGTATTGAATGTCTTTAGAAAAATTTAACTTTTATTTAAATATTCCAAATACATTCAACTTTTAGTAGTATCTAAATAAAAGTTAAATTTTTCTAAAGACATTCAATACTCATATTAGATGGAAATAGTCCATTGTGTTTTTATATAATTATTAAAAAAATATTTTTTTTAAGATGTGAGCAGATCTCAAAGATATAATCATACATTTAATTGCCTAGGGTGATGTGACAGTTCTTTAGTGATATGTTGAAAATAATAGTTAACTAAACTGGGGATTTTTTTTCTACTTCAATTCCAAAATATTTAGCATTTGACTCTACCATACAGGGCTTCAGGCTTTATATTATGTAATATCATTAACAGTGAGGTGTAGATTATTAAAATGACTATCAGCAAAACTAAAACTATGGCAAAAAAAAAAAAAAAAAACTGTTACTTTTTCATTTGTTCTTAGAAAAATACCAGCAAAACTGGTGTTGAAAATGTTATATCTCAACTTATCTTCAATAAATGAATTAGTTCAGATTTGATCTTATCTTGATCACATTAGCCTCTATTTGCTACTGGCTATACTAGTCCAGATTCCATTTTATCTCAATCTCATTAGCCTTTATTTGCTATTAGCTATATGTTATCTTTTTATATATCTAATGATCTGCGGTGATAAATGCTCGATCCCATAGAGATAAGATGGAATCTGGATTAATTCATTAGTTAAAGTTGAAATATAACATGCCAGCAAAGAACAAAACCAATCAGTGGCCTGAAGCTGAAGGTCCCTGGACCAGAATTCATGTTGCCCATATAGACCCATGGAAGAACAAACTAATATTTATTGATTCATATTCTAAGTAGCTGGAGTTAGTGAAAGTATCATCACTCTAATTTACAGCAACTATCCAGGCTCTTAGAAGATTACTTACTATCCATGGCCTATCTAAAACTATAGTTTCAGACAATGACAGAACTTTTATATCAACAACATTCAGACAATTTTGTATCAAAAATATTACTGAATTAGTGTTCAGCCTATCATTCCACCCTGAGAGCAATGGCCAGGCTGAGAGACTAGTTCAAGAGACTAAATACTAAAAAAAGACTAACACAGTAGTTGGAACATCTATATTACCAGAATGTTTTTAATGCAGCATTCTACACCAAGCACAGACACTTGCAAAATGTTATTCAACAGGAATCTAAAAACTAACCTGTTAGTTCTCAGGCCCAATTCTACAAAAAAAAATTTAAGAAATATTAAAGCACAAAGAAGCACCTAAGTTCTATGTCACACAGAGAATGTAACTACCAAATAGGACCAGCAGTTGTGATCAAATTAAAATGATTGCAAACAATAGTTGTTCAAACAGGTGATCGACAGCAACACCACAGCCATAGAAACCAGCTAAGGTTGAACTATACATTACCAGTCAATAGTGAAGAGTCATCATCCAGAAGTGATGAATTTACAGAGTTCAAAGTCATTTGACCTACTTATAGAATCACAGAACCTGATGAAGCTAAGTGATGAAGATGTCCAACAAAGTATCTGAATGACTACTTTCTCCAGGCTAATTTTAGCCAAGGGGAGGTATGTTATATTTCAACTTATCTTTAACTAATGGACTAGTTCAGATTCTATCTTAATTGGTTTGAGCATTCATCACCATAGACCAATAGACATATGAATAGATAACACATAGACAATAGGAGATAGAGGCCAATAGGTAATGATGATCAGTGTTCATTATAGAAAGGGATCTATCTGTAAATAGTCAATTCAGTTGGAGGTAAAAAATGAGACAAAATAGTTTACTGTCAGACCTGAATGGCAGTATGCATATTGTCTGCTGTATGTTAAAGCAATGAGATAAAATCACATTAGAATGGAAGTAGCTGATTTCAATATTATTTTATGAAAGAAGAATGAAAAAAAAAAACACTTCCATAATAAGAACATTAAAATTTAAAGTAACTTTTACAATCAAAAATAAACAAGATTTGTATTTATTTTTATTTGAATTTACTATAAATGCTTTTCTTTTTTTTTCTTTTTTTACATATATATATACTGCCTTCTCATGTGCATTAGTGAATTACTGAAGTGATATCAATAAGTTTGACATTTGCCACCAACAGGCTTGAATTTTATAAACCATTCAATAAACTGAATTATCACTTTGCCACATTACAATGGCATTAATTTCTAACATAAAAAATTTGAAGGAAATTCATTTGATAAAAACATGTTAAACCTTGATTTCAAAATTTATCCTAAGCAAATAAACAGGGTTTCTAAGTTAAATAAAAGTATATAAAAATAAATTCCTTACAAAAATATTCATTTTATAATTCCTAATTTTAAATTTATAGATTAATTTCAATAATATAATGTTTAATAGCATCAATATAACCTGAATCTTATAAACAATAAAACTGAGTTTCTATGGCTGAAAGTTTTAGTTTCCATTAAAGATATGATATAGTTTCTTTGTTTTTCCTCTTATCTCAATAAATATGAATTTTAACTAATATTCCTTTACAATGTTTTAATTGCTTTTACTTAATTTTTTATTACAACAAAAAAAAATAGCTTTAATTCCTTAAAACTTTTCAAATAATTCAAAAAGTTAAGCTTTTTTTTCTTTTAAACCTTAACATATATCATTGTTTTTTCTTTTCTTATTTGCTTGCACATTTTTTTTTAAATATTACATACAAATAATGTTAGTTTAATTTTATATGATTTATTATACAAAATCAACAATAATTTCTAATGTGTTCACACACATTTAATGTTTTATTTCTTATTTCCTTATTTAATACATTTCCATAGCTTTTCTTTCTTAGCTAAATTGTATAACTTTACATTATATATGACTTGCTTTATTGATAACTTTACTAATCCAGCTTTTTTCTGATTACCAGTTCATATAAGCGTACTATTATAATATATAAAAATTCATTTAATAACTTTAAAAAAATGTTTTTAGATATTTGTACTTTATTGTAAAACAAATGTTCAAAATAAATAACTTTACAATTAATTATTCATATTCAAATATTTTTATAACTTCTCTTAAATTGTTTTTTTTTTTTATGTGGGAGTATGCCATGTTAATGAAAATATTTAAAAATTGTGTAGTAATACATGTTTAAAAAATATTTCCCTAGATTACAAGTAATAATATGAAGTTTTTACTACTTGTTGTATGTTATATAAAAATTTTAATTAAGTTTTTGCAATTTAAAGAATTAGCATTTTTATTTACTGATTATTTGGTGTTTAATAAAAAAAATATATATATATTCAATCTCTATTGTGAACTTCAGTTCTCATGATGAAACAGAACCATGTTCTATACTGAAATAAGTTAACAAGTTTTATAAATACTTTTTAGTATTTTAAGATGATGGCAAAGCTCAGATGGAAAATAGTAATTATTAACATGTTGAATGTGGCTTTTGATAAATCATCATTCACAAAAGGAATGATCAATATATGAGAGATGACTGGTTTGTGAATATTTTTTATTTTGGCATCCCTTAAAATGCATACCACTCACCCATTTGTGAAAAGTAAAAAAGTCTGAAGTTTTTAGCTGTGAATAATAGAAGATAGCTACATTTTTAATTACACAATTTGGTTAACTACTACTATTCATTGGACAAAAAGCAACAGAATCTTATAAAAAAGTTTTGATTGTTTTAAAATTCTAATTTTGCTAAAAATGATAGTGATGTATCAATAAAGATCAGATTTAGCATGAAAAAAAAATAACATTTTTTAAAACATTTATTCAGTGTGAAAATACTGATCATAATATTCTCATAGTAAATATATATATATTATTTTGCAATATGAAGCTTTATTAAATAAACAAAATAGCAATATTTAATGTCATAAAGTAAATATTTTTTTAAACATCTATCAGATTAAAAAACAGCAAAAATTATATAACTAGGATTCAAATTTTTCAAAAATTGGCAGAGTTAGAATTTGGCATTTACATAAAATATCAAGTTCTTTTGAATATTTATAATATGTCCCTTAATACTTTTTTGAAAAAAAAATCCCTAGGACCAAAGATTTATATATATATATTGCCTTAGTTTGCTTCATGGTAGCAACATACTTAAGTAAACCTTTATAATTTAATAATCAAAACTACACTAATAATTTTTAATATTCAGTGCAAGACATAAAAATTGGTTAAAAAGTAAGCTGCAAATCAAATGTTTAAATAAATATATCTTTGCACAGATTTAATTAAGCAAGTTCAAAAATAATCATTTCAATTAAAAACTGCCTTCACATATATATTGTAACAGAATGAAGATCATCTAGATTGGGAAAAAGAAAATAATCTAATATCTATGCTCCACATTGAGCTGCCATTTGTAACAGAATGAAGATATCTAGATCATTTATAATCAAAAATGTAAAGAATCTATATAATGTCATGCCCGTAATGGAATATGAAATCAATCCAGACAAAATCCAATTTCCTTATTACTCCTCATTGGGGCAGTCATTCACAATGGATCAGTAGTTTTAGATTCATCATCAATAACCAAATATGCAATTTTATACCCCAATAGGACAAACCACTCTGCAACTAACCATTTTATTCTTTATTCATTGCTTTCTCATATAGATGTCTGTATATATGAGCCACCACTATGCTATCTAAATCTAGATAAAGTTACATTAGATACCTACTTATACTCTACTGGGTTTGAATTTCAATTGATACATTGTTTGAACCTCAATTGGTACATTATTTATAACAGTGTGTAGGATTTTCCATTTTATAATAATATCATGTGCACTTGTATTAAGGGGAAAATATCCTTATTATTCTCTAGTTGTGCAAAGAAATTCTCAGACAAATTATCATATAAGAGTTTAACATCATAAATTCATATTTAATATTATCATAAATGTTACTAGCTCACATTTAATACTATAGATTATCAGATGCTTTGATGGTAGTCATATCTCTGATGATGGCTCACAAATAATGAACAAACACAGTGAGAACAATTATTTATATACGGCTATTAAACCCATTTATTTAGACTATTGATTAATAAGATGATGATGGTGATGATAATGATGCTTCCAGCCACAACTTTAGAACTAACTCTCAACACAAATCTTATCTTTTATCAATGTATAACTATTTACCAAAATATTGTTATATTTAAACTATGTCTTAAAGCCTGACATTTGTCAGTGATGATGATGACTAGACTAACTTCATAAGGCAATGATTAACTCTAAGAATAATATAAACTTCTTTTTATCAAAACAAATTAAATTTTATTACTAGTTAATCATTAATAATACAAATAGAAAATTTACACTAATTAATAATAAAATTAGTTACATAATGATAATAACCAAAAATCTTCCCCCTTTCCTCTTAATGAAGCTTAAAGTCAATCGTTAATATTATATAGCGTGATATATGTATGTTCATATCTCTAATGGGTGAATAGAAATCATATATCATAGAAACATTCCAACTTTAAAATAAACACCCGATACACGCACATACTCGCATATTGCATATAACATACATTTCTATATTTATAGTCTTAAAAATAATAAACGAGAAATAAGTAGAAAAAGTTAGTTAAATTATGAAGATAAAAATATCTAAAGAAATCGGTTTCAAATTATTTATCTCTATTTCCATTAATCTCAAATATTAACTACTTTAAAATCTATCTCTCATAATGCTAAATTTCTACACTTATCAGTTTGTACATTTATACTCAACAAGTATTCATGTAAACATATATATGTCGCTAGATGTGTGTGTTACCACCCCCACCCCCCTAATGAACAATTATTTGTATTTAACCCTTATATATAGCATGAATAACCTTTTCGAGATACCTGAATTAATACATAATAAGAAAAACATTTTATCAAAAAAATACATATATAAATGGTTACATGTAATGATAATCGAACACCACATCATATATTGATAAAATGAATATTCATCATTATTGAAAAATCTTTTCTAATAATTGATTCTTGTTTTAACACTTAGAGAGAGAGAGGCAAATGAATTTATTTAAAGAAGTGTTAATAGTTACTGAGAAAACAAAATTAAAATTGATATTATCGAGTTCTTTTATTTTTGATGTAGAGACAGTTTCAATGAGTCCAATGAATTTCATTTTGAGTCAGCTCGTTTAAGATTGAGAATTTGAACTCAACCACATACCAATGTTCAGCACAAGTAGATTTATCAATTGCAGCAGATTACTGGAAATTTTCTATTTTCGGCTTGGGCTTGCAATTCTTCTGCTTTACTGCAATGATGATGATGATGTGTCATAAATTGTATTTCTTTAGGGATCATTTTAGCACTGGGATGGTTTCTTCATTTCTATAGACAAATGGATATTTCTGTTTTTCATATAAATTTCAGCATCTTTGTTTTGGGCTTTTATTTGAATTCAGCAATGGCATAGGTGAAACAATAATAGGATTTGAAGTCTTCTTTAGACTTTGGAAATCAGCCATAGGATTTTAAACACTTTCAGATTTAACTCTTGCAGGTGCTCAAAGACTTCATTGGATAGCCAAAAAAGGCACCCTCAAACAAAATCTTTTCTATCCCACCATTATTTGTAGAAAAACTGCTCTGCTCTGCTGGTGCCCTGCCTGAAACTGTCTTATTTTTCAGACTATGTGTGTGTGATGGTTATTTGATGACATTACACACATACTGTTATTGAAACACCCAGTTATCCATACTTTATCAGTATAGCTGCAGTCCAAACAATCTGGTGTCTCTCTCTAATTTTAATAGCTTATTAATGAGTCATTGTTCTCATCCCCCCAAATTTCACACATGGAAATTAAGCCAACATTGACCCCATATTTCTCTTTCAACCTGGACATTCCTTTCAAATAAAATAAGACAAATTGAACCTATGCTAAAAAGTTGTTTCTCTTTTATATATTATTTATTTGTAAATGTTTAAAATTTTAATGTTTGTACATACACACATGCGTATACATATCTCTACTCATATCTGTAAAACTTGCCTATCAAAAATGATCTAAACGATTTGAAAGCTACGATTATTAATACTATTAGTCTCAAAGTTGTAGAATAAACTAGTTATGATAAATGTATTAAAATCAAAGCATTATTAAGCAAGAATATTATAATTTGTTAGATATACATTAAATATACAAAGTTAATAAGTAGACTTAGAAAAAATGATACTGTATGGAATTTACATGTGCTTTACAACTTTTATTCTTAAATATAACTATCAAACTATTCAATGATATAGATATTGCTCCTTTCACTGATAAAAATCAGTTGATTTAGAGAGAGTAAAAAATATTTCTCACACTTTCCTTCTGAGGTTTTTTTTTTCTTTGGAGGGAGGATTTATAATGTAGGGTTTGAAATCAATACCCTACAATATGTAATATCCAAATAAATAAAAAACCCATGAAATATATAATAACAAAGTGCCATTAAATAAACAGAAATGCTGTAGAATAAACATTTTTTAAAGATACATCTGAATGAAAACTAATAGAAAATCTCCCAAGAGTCAAATATCTGACAGTTTTATTAGCCATATATTATCTATGACATCTCGACTGTCTCATATCAATAATCTTTTAATATTTATTGTATAGTGTAAAGATCTTTAAGAATCATTATGTAATTCAAACACCATTTGAAAAAAGTATACCTCCCAATATCAGGTTCATACAAGTGTGAGAAATAATCATTTCACTTTCAGAAGTTCAAATTCCTGGATGAAGACTTTTTTGTTATTTTTTCCAAATTAATAGACAATGTTTATTTCACAGAATATTTAATATAACTGTTCTTTTATATTGATTAAAAGATTACATTCATATAAGTAAGGCATTTGTTGTAAAAAAAATTTTAAGCTAAAAATTAAATTATTTCTATTGTATATGATGCAATCTGGATCCAAATACTGTATTGTTTAAAACGTGTGTGTTTGAATTGGAGATTTAAAACATTTTTGTTAAATATAAAGTTTTAGTTATCTTTCAGTGATAACATGATATCCAGTTGATATAGAGTGAAATGTAACAATGATTAAAAGCTTTCTAACTATTTTTTTTAGTCCAATGATGTTTATTTTGCAACACTTAACTTTCGTTTGTTGTTGCTGCTGTTATTTTTTCATTTATCTAATAGTATTTCATTATTATATATTGAAGATTGCTTATTTCATTTATATAATATGTTTTATTCAAAGATACCTATATAAACATATATATTGTAACCTATTGATTACACTTGCTTCTGAGGGATCATTGTTTTATAGTTAATTTGTAAAAAATTTAATTTTTTTCTTGTATAGTACAATTTACTTATATATTTTAACTTAGAAGTCTCAATAATCGTATATAAGTAGGATGTTATATGTTATTATTGTAATAAAATTATATTTTAATCTTATATTGAAATAAAATTTAGGTATTTAAGCCACATATTATAAGCATAAGCTATAAACAAAAGCTAAGATAATATAAGTTAATTTTATAATTCAATAGTATATTGTACTATTTTATAAATCAAGTAATAATTAATTTTAATGCTTAAGGTGTTAGTTTATAATATTATAAGTCAAATTAAAATTGAGTCTATATTGTTAATTACATGCTTTATAATAATACATTATTAATGCAAATTATATTTTGTTCTATCTTTTAAATAAATAGAATTTTATAACCTTCAAAATGTTATAGTGGTCATTTTAATTAATTGAAGACAATATTACTTTAAATGTATGCGTGAATATATATTTGCTTGAATAACTTATAGTAAAAGAAGCTACTTTACTTCACTATTCAAAATAAATTTTATTATTACACTTGAAGTTAATAAAGTAATTTTAATATAATATTTAAAATTAGAAAGTAATAAAAACAATAACATATTATATAACACTATATTTAATGTATATGGATATTTATTAACTTAAAAATAAATATTTTAAGAATTAAATATTTATTAAATATTAGGTGTTGTTTCACAGTAATAGAATTATTTTATTTTTAAATCAATTTTATCTTAATTAACCAATAATAATTATTGGTTTTCAATTTGCTAAACATCACATAATAAAGTTTATAAAAGATGAAGCCAGGTGTATAATGTCTAACTTACACAGTCACTCTTAGTATTATTTTAAATAATTCTTGATCACTCTTTTTCTCAGACACTGACTAATCTGGAGAATTCTAATCTCTGACTCTGGCTATATTTAATTAATTTTACTAGTTTAAGTATTGTTGAATATGTTTAAAATGTATTTTTAAGAAGTGAAAATAAGAAAATGTCAAATAAATATATTACAGAATGTTTAAGCAGGAGAGATAATTCTACACTGGCTTTTATATACTTTTATTGGAAATTTGCTTATTATCTTAGAAGAAAGGCCTCTTACCAACAAGAAGTCATTCATAAGGGAACTCAACAAATTCTGTAAGAATTTATTTTGTCTTTTTTATTTTTATATTAATTACTGTTGCATGAATTTTAAATGAATTTTAAATTATAGAATGATTTAATTAACAGGGTAATTAAACCTAGATGTTATAAATGAGCCTTTAGAACTTTATTATTAATTATAAATAACTTTATTTGGAACTTTTATATATTAAACAAGTTATTTGATTAAATTATTTAAATGCACTCCCAGGTAAAATATTTTAAAAGATGAATATTTTAAAAATTTTATTCACAGGATGTGGTCTCCTTTTATAATAATTTCGAAATTTTCAATTATTATTACAAATTGTTTTATAGAAGAATTAAATATCTTAAAAAAGAAATTGAAATTTAATGCTGCCTAGTTTATATAACATCCTTCTGAATAATAGATAAATTGTGTTCTACTGATTATCTATTAACAAATAAATAAAATTGGAAGGTAAAATTATTGTAAAAATGCTTATAGTGCAATTAAGTGTAAACATCTACCATGCCAACTGGGAAATTAATTATTATTCTATTAATGAAATTTAGAACATTAGAGAAATAAGTCCTACTATAGAAAATGATGGAATACTTAATAACAATACTTTTATTCTTTGCTCTAGCTCTGCTTTAAGATTATTCCTAAGTTCTAAATAAAAAAAAAGTGCTCTAAACCAATTTAAAATTATGAGGGAATTCTATATTTCAACAGTGCTGAATAATTAAATGTATCTTCTTTTATTGTTGTGATGAGAAAACTTCCATATTTATTCCTGATTCCATTGAAGTAATGATGCAAATGGAAAATTCCCCATTGTCAAAGAGTTAATTTCTCCTGAATAATAATATGTTCTATTTTCTAACATATTAGTAGATAATATCCTATTTTATTGTTTATAGATAATTATATATCAAATGTTTATTATGGGTTAAACATACCATTAATATGTATGGTAATCGGAAGTATATGTGGTAATTAATTATTTATTAATAGTTTTAAAAAAAATGTAATATTTAATTTCTTATTCTAACTATGTTTAGTTATTTAATATTATTGTATATTTTATATTGGTGGTATACTTGGATAACCTTAACCAGTGTTTAATGTTCTCTATTTTATTATTAAATGAATTGATTCAAGATACTCATACATGTGTTTTAATGTTTGATTGTTCTTTAAAATAATTAACACCATTTGATATCATATATTTGTAAACATAAGGTTATGTTATGTTATGATGTTTATCATGACCATACTATTTATTTTTCCATTGTTCTTTTTCTTTGTAATAGCGATTATATATCTTTTAGATTAAGATATCATTAAATTTCAATGTCCTAGTATTAAGAATATAATGCATATAAGTTGATGTATTTTTTGTATAGTGCTCTCAGTTCTTTTAAATTGCATCAGGACTTTGGTAGACATTTCTTAACCTTGATTATTTTAGTCTGGTGTGCTTGGTTAGTTCCTGTGTGATACCAATAGTTTGTCTGATAATTATGTTTAGTTTTTCATAGAAAGTTAAAATGTTTTATATTCATAAATGCAGATAGAAAGATGCCAGGATTTATTGGGCCATTTCAGTTTATATAGTTTAGGCCTTGGTTTATCCAACTATGGCACTCTTATTTGGAATCTCATTACCAGCAGCACACTACAGACATAGTACCTCAGTATGGATTAAAACTTTTACACTCTAACATATGTTTGTTGTAAATTCTAAAAGAAAGTTGAAGTGATAAGGCAAAGCAAATCCATAATTCATCTATATAACCAAGTAGTTTTGTTCTTGACATTTTGTGGAATCAAAATTGCTGAATAATGTATGCAATAGGTAAGGATACTTTAAATCAGGCATTTCTTAAATACAAATGTTGATGAAATCCACTGATATAAATGTTTTATAGACTATATAATAAAGAAAGAGAACTAAAGGTTATTTAATATAATATTAATTAATGTTTAGAAAATATTTAATGATTTCTGCGATATTACAATATATCATTAGTGTAAGATATTTATAATTAGTTTCTTTAACTTTTATAAGTAATATTTTAAGTGTACTTGAATTTATTCGTTAAAATTTTATCGGGTTAATGTGTATTTTGTATCTTGAAAATGTTAATGTTCAATTAACATTATTAGTGAACCAATCGTAATATTTTTCAAACTCTGTAAAAGAATTGGATTATGTAAATAAGCTACCCCAATATTTTTATTTTATTTTTTTTGACTTTTAATTAATTTATTTTTTATAATTTTGGTGCTATTAAATGTATGAAATAATATATCATATAATGTATAATTCTATATACTGTTAAAATAAATTGTTATATTTGTAATTGAAACCTTAGTTGTTATTTCCTATCATTTCTTATTTGTTATTTTGTCATCATCATTTCAGTCAGAAACACATTATTTATTTTAATTTCACACTAATAAAGAAATTAATTTTATGGATGAGTAAAACAATGATTAAACATATTATTATTTAATGATTTAAATGTTACCATATATTTAAAGATACAATTTATTTATGGTGTTTTAAATATTTTAGAAATATATTATTATCTCAATATTGGCCAATTTATCGTCATAAGAGCATACCACTTAGTAGATCACATATGATCAGAGATTATTATTATTATTATTATTGTTGGAGTTTATTATTATTTTCAGATATAGAATAAACTCGCAAAACACCATTTAAATATCTTAACTGTCACAAATATTGTTAAATTTAGTATTTGAACTCAGTTGTACTTATTCAGAGATGATAAGAGTGATCTTTACATAGATATCACTACCACCTGTTACAGATTCAAATATTATTGGTATTATTATTCTATTATACCATCATAAGTGATGATTTATTAACAGGATTAATGTTATCAAAATATGAGATATAATTATTAACATTATTAGTTTAAATACAATAAAATAATTATTTTATTATCCTCATTATTACTTACACAGTAAGAAGTTATACAAATTATTATTATTTATAATTTTGTAATATACTTATTGTTGCTACTTACATTACAATCATATAGTTTTTAGCATTACATATGAATTATTATTTAAGGATTACTCTTCTATTATTTTTGGATGGTTGAATACCAACAAATTCTTTGCTATCTGGTTTTCAAACATTATTTTAGTGATAGATAATTTACCCTGATAAATTATTTAAAAGAAATCATAAGAAATTACAGTTTATACCTCAATTTTATTATAATATTATTACTTCCCGAATTAGAAATTATTTTATAACAAATTGAATAAATTTTCATTATAATTATTGTTAGTCATTGAGTTATTATTTATGTTTTAATTAAAGTATATTTTTTATGATTAGTACTACTGGAATCTTATAATGGTTCAATGCAATTAAATATGTATTTCGGTACATATTTAATTTTGAAACATATATATATATGTAGCTGCACACAGTCTCGTGATTAGTTAGATTTCATTATAATAAAAGTTTATTGTAATTATACTTTATTAATTATCATTATTATTTTATACATCAGACTAAGCTAAGCTTCTTTATAATATGTGTGATACTATAGTATACTCTTTAGTTCTTATTCCTATCAACCTTTGTCACTAACTGCTATACAACATTTGTTCCTGTGCATCAGCATCATACTTTTGTTTGCCATTCATCATCTCATGCAGGTTACTTTGCTAATATATTGTTTCAAAATATATATAGATGCATAAGTATAATATATGTTGGGACTATTTCCGTTAGCTACAATTAATTGTTAAATGTGTTTAAAAATACAAATTGTATTTGAAATACATTTATCTGTTGAATTTAGACCTTTAGATTCATGGATTAATTAATTTAAGATGATAGACTAAAACAATTAGACTATTCTGTAAAAACTGATTAGTGTTAAATTGATTATTTAGGAATCTAAATATCCCAGGTTCAAATTCTCATGCTAAAACTATTACTGGACAGGTCAGCAATGACTTGAAATATTGAGTCATAAATAACTTGCATACTGTTATTAATACATGAATGTATTTTAAAAGTTTAAATACTTTTAAACAGGCTTTAATTTTGTGTTCAATGCGCTTTAAAATTCATAATAATCAAACATATTTTGCCGATAGAGGGGAGACCTTCCAAAACCATGACACAAGATAGCAACTTTTATAAAGATAAGAACGGCCATCTTATCTTTAACCTAAATTTCTACTTATATAAGTGAATCTGAAGCATCTTGATTTTGGAAGCATGAAGTTGTTGTTTGAGTCCTCAATTTCTTTTTTTACAAATTAACCTACACAAAATCTAGTAATTTACTGTGAGTTAATATTACGATCTTAATGTTGGAAATTCTATAAACTATTGAAGAGTAGTAATTAATTTATTGAGCGCACAGAAAGCATATATAAATACTTTTAAATAGGCTTTCAACCTGTGTTTAATGCGCATTAAAATTCATAATAATCAAGCATATTTTGCCGATAGAGGGACCTTCCAAATCACAAAATAAAATTTGAATTTTTTTAAACATATTTGCAATTACTCCTAGATAATGAAATAGTCCAACATACAATTACATGTAAAATACCATCATCACAAACTTTCAAACAAGCACAAAACCAATATAATATATATATATATATCTTGTCTAAAA
>JAQFVV010001533.1:0-63191 GCA_028023455.1 Epiperipatus broadwayi
CTACGCTTCCCAGTAATGAAACGTAGATGTGATGATGAGATGGACTGTAGCTTCTCCTTAAACGAAGTCAAGAATATCTCAGCAATTATGCCCAGAGAAACCTG
This sequence comes from Epiperipatus broadwayi, assembly GCA_028023455.1. NCBI lineage: Eukaryota > Metazoa > Onychophora > Udeonychophora > Euonychophora > Peripatidae > Epiperipatus > Epiperipatus broadwayi. Next base: position 105 of record JAQFVV010001533.1, read on the forward strand.
TTAGCCACTTTATTTTACATTACCCACTCTAAATTTACCCATAATCTGCTCTATCCCATTTCCACAACATAATCTTTGTCAACTCTATAACCTTTATATCTAAACTCCCCGTATCTTTTCCCAAACCCAGCATAAAAACCAATAATTCACTTTCTGTATAATCACTCTTTTCATATTTATTTTTCCACAACTTCATTATATGTTCCCTTTCTGTTTTCAAACATTTACATTCAATTAACAAATGCTTAATATTTTCAATTCCTTCCTTACATAATTTACAAAATAAATCACCCATATTTTTCCATTTACATGTATATTCTTTTGTAGCTAAAGATCCCATTCGAGCCTTAAACAATAAACTACTTTCCTTACTATTATCATATATTAACTCACACATAATATTCTGTTTATTTCTATATATATTTAAACTCTTTTTACTCTCCATATTATTTCTCCATCTTTTTAATTCCCTAGTCTTTATTAATAAATTTATTCTTTTATCCCATTCCTTACTACTATAACACTCGATAATCCTCTTAACACAATCATCCCATCTTTTGTACAAATATACTAATATAAATTTTTTATCCAAATCTTTTGCATACCACATTACCTTTCTCACCCATCTTGTTACCTGCCCTTTACTCATAACCCAATTAAATACTATTTTAGCTATTCTTTTATTATCCATAAATTGCAATCTACCAAACATTTTCATTTTACTTTTTGCATCTCTCATATGAAAACTTGACCATCCCATTTCTCCTTGAATTGCCTCACTTGCTGTCCATACTTCTGCATCCAATGCATGTCTTCCTACTTCCCTTTGAGCTTTTTCTAAATAATCTAATATATTTTTACTAACATATAATGCATCATTACCATATGTTAACCCTGCTACTGCAACTCCTTTCCATATAATTCTAGCTACATCATATTTATTATATGAAAACACTGTTAATTTCTTTATCAATCCCTTTCTTTGCTTTGCTTCTTTTATCAATTTTTTCTCCCATTCATCCAAATAATTTTTCTGATTACTTAAAATAATTCCCAAATAACTATATCTATTCACCACACTTGACTTAATATCTCCCAATAAAAATTCTACATCTTCTCTTTCCCCAGTATTAACCATCATTATATTTGATTTTTCTTCACTAAATTTAATATCCATCTCTTTACCCACCCTTGCACATGTCCTCAACATGACTTCCATATCTTCTCTTTTTTCTGCACACAAAAATATATCCACAAAAAAAAAGACCTGACAAAATATATACTCCCTTACTACCTATTAATGGTATCTCTATCCCTCTTCCTAATCTTTCTATTGCTCTTTCCATTTCACTCAAATACAACACAAACAAAATAGGTGACATAGGGCATCCTTGCCTTAATCCCACACCATTTTTAACTTTAATTGATTCTATATTTCCTAATTGATATATATAATAATTATTTTCATATAATTTCTTAATATCTATTGAAGCTTCATCCATTCCCAAATTTGCTAAACTTATCCATAATCTATTTCTATTTACTCTATCATATGCCTTCCCTATATCTATAAAACTCATATATAACTGTTTACCTGCATTCCTACTCATATCGATAAGTTGTGTAACTACAAATAAACTATCTCCTATACGCCTATCTAATCTAAAACCTTGCATTTCCCCCATTACATTATTTTCTTCTATCCATTTTACAACTTTACTAGCCATCATAAATGAGAAAACTTTATATAAAACTGATGTTACCGCTATCGGTCTATAATTATTCAACTTTCTATGATCCTTACCATTTTCTTGAAATAATAACCATACTCTTGTATTACTCCAACTACTTGGGAAAACTCTATTCTGTGCCATTTTATTAAAACAGGATAATAACTTTACTTTTGCCCTATATCCTAAATGCATTACCATCTCTGATGCCCATGCATCTAAACCTCTTGCCTTCCCACTTTTCAATTTCTTCTCTACATCAGTTCATTTTCTGAAAACCTAATATTCCCATTACTATATTCTTTCATATTTTCTAATACTCTATCATTCACATATAACATCTTTTCTATATTCATTACATAACTATTTAAGATTCTTTCTAAATCTTCTCTAGAGCTACACTCTGTTCCCTCATCATCTAGTAATATTAACTCTCTCTCCCCTACATTTCTCCTTTTAATATAATTCCAAAATTTTTACCCCCATCTCCTCCACTTTTATTAATATCCTCCAACAATTTACTATTCAATTCCATTCTCTCTCTATAAATATCTATTTTAGCCAACTTCTTCTTTTCTAAGTACTTTTCCCATTTAGCATTAATATCTTTTTCACTTTCCTTATTCTTAATAGCACACTTATATTCTCTACATGCTTCTTTCCTTTCTTTTACACTTTTACTAATTCTCATGTTTTTATTTTTTTTATTCTTCTGAGTATTCTCACCTAAAACCCTATTTGCCACTTTTTCTACTTTTTTACACCAGTCCTTATACTCATCCCCAACCCACTCTTCCATTATTTCTTCAACTTGTATTTTATACTCTTCCAACTTATTCTTATCATTCACTCTCCATCCACATCTTTCACTATTATTTCTACTTTTATTTCTATTCTCCATCACATTACTAACCATTTCAATTACAATGAAATTATGATCACTAGTGCATAGTTTTTCTTCATTACCAAACAACTTAATTTTCCGTATTTTATTTATTCCCTCTTTCTCTACCAATACATAATCTATTGTGTGAAATATATTATTTCTGGACCATGTGTATTGTCCCTCATAAATATTTAATAAATTTTCAATACTCAAATTCACTTTCTGACAAAAATTCTTCAAAAGCTGTCCATTTTTATTATCTATATCATCAATTTCTTCAATATGTCCATTCATATCCCCTATAACCATTATTCTCTTCCCCTTTTCTTTAAAACTTTGTATATCCTTAACTAGACATTCGTATATGTTACTATTCCACTCCAATATAATTCGACTATCTCCAGTAGCTATATAAACTATAGCCACCATCCATTTTTGTCTACCCAACCTTATTTCAAACCACAAATGTTCTTGACATATAACAATATTTAATTTTTTTTTGATATAACATCTATACCACCACCCTTTTTCCTTTTTCTTTTCTATTTACACCCTGCCATACCAACTGTTCCAAAATAGATTCTTCTTCTTCTCTTAAATGTGTTTCCACTATTGCTAATACATCAAGCTCTTCATTTTCAATTGTTTTATTTAATTCCATCCACTTTTCTGGTTTCCTACCACCTTGCATATTCAAAAACCCAATTTTAACAATTTCTTCTTTCCTAACTACTCTTTTGTAAATTTTTTTAATTCTTTCTTCTCCATTACATTTATAAATTACTTGCTTACCATTAATTTTACAAACCCATTCCTTCTCCATATCTATATTTATATCAAAATCAAATTCCTTTTGCTTACTTTTTATATTCCATCCATTCTTTTTAATATTATAATTTAAAAACCCACCCCCCTTTATAAGTTTCCCGAAAAAAATTCTTTATAAATCAAACTCCCTAAAACTTCACTTCCTTGTTTTCCTAAATGCAACCTATCTTTACTATATAACTCTCTCTATCCAATAAAACAATCCCACACATCCACAAACATAACATTATTTCTTTCACACAATTTTTTCAATCTTTCATTTATAGAACATGCCCTATCTAACAAATAACTCTTGTCAAACCTCGGTAATAATCCAACTATTCCTACTCTTCCTTTAAATCATAATCAAATTCCTAATCAAATCTACATACTCATCCATTATTCTCTCTGATGATTCTAATAAATTATTAGTCCCCACCATAACATACACATCTCTACTACCTTGCTTTTTAACTTTATCTGCTACATCCCTAATTCTATCTCCAGGCAAACATACTCTTACATACCTACTTCTATTTTCCCTTGCAATTATATCCCCACATTCTCTAATTAGTGAATCTCCTATCAATACTGTTTCATAATCTACTTTTTCTACTCCATCCATAACATTTTCTAATACCTTCTGGTCCTCCTTATCTATTTCTTCCTTATCATTCCTACTCAATAATTCCTTTATCTCCTCACATTTGATCTCTAATGATTTTAATTTTACTTCTACATCATTCAGTTCTTCCTCTATCTTATTTATTCTTTGACTAATCATCTCCATTACACTATTACTTTCTCCACCCACTATCCTTCGACTATCTACACTTTGAAAACACTTTCTTACCTCTTTTAACAAATTTATACACTGAGTGCATAATCATAACCCTTTTACATCATTTCTAGTCTTATTTAAACATTTGAAGTGATATACCTCATCACATATAGTACATTCTACTACAGCACGCTTAATTTCTTTTTTCTGATTATATAAACATTTTGAAATACAAATACAATCCACATTCTTTTTTTTAAGTTTTTCGAACGTTATATTTTTCTTAAAAATAAATCTTTTAATAACAAATTTACAAAAAACTAATCTATTTACAGATTTATAATAAAATGTAATTGTAGCAATTGATATAAATTAAGTTATCCAAATATTGAGAAAAATTATAAAAAGGATTGTCAATATAAATTACCATTATGCTTTGGATATCGTAGATGATGAAATGGCATTTGATTCTATAAAGATTCTCATAGTGATTAGAGGATTGGATCATCAAGATATAGACCCAGAATATTGTCATTATTCCGAAAATTATGCAAGAACAATGATTAGATTACATAGTAACAGTAAATAATTTAATTTTGGGACTTAAATCCATTTGCATTTAATTTGCATATCTTAAGTGTAAGGTAAACAATACCACCATTTTCAATATGGTTATGATTATGAGGCATGGATCCTCGAAAGCAGTCAGCCTTAACTGAGTAATTAATATTTTTGTTTTTATAGCTTCTGCAACTTGCATATTGCATGCGCTTTGTACATTATTGAGAAAGATATAAATAGGGTAATGCTACATCTTCAAATCATTTTACAGCAATATTATTAATAATATTTTTCCAATAAAAATCTAAGATAATAAAAATAAGTGGACAATTATTAAGTCATGTACATTTTTCAGAAAAAGGGGTAATTTTTGCAAGTAATGTTTCCCGAATTCAAAAAATTGTTGCAAGAGTTAACAGAAGGTCTAAAAGAAAATAAATAAGTGAAAGGAATGTTTACTGATTTCATTCAGAAAAAGAAAGATAAAGATTTATACTCTTGAAATAAAATATTTTTAACAATTACAATTATTTTAATCAGGTTATTAATACAGATGGAAAAATAATGCATACAATTAATCATATAATTAATGTCACAGGGCATTCTTTTTGAAAAGAAATTTAATATCAAAAAGAAATATGTCTTTATATTTGAAAAGAAAGATTTTAATAAATGTATTTTACTAGTTCTTACTTATTGTACTGAAACTTGGACACTTAACAGAAGAAAGATATAGAGACTTTTAGAAAGCTCAATAAAATATAGAGATAGATGTTAGGAGCAACAAGAAGTAATAAAAAATGAAATGAAGGAATAAACTGGTATAATTGGCATTATTGAAAGAACTAAAAGATTGAAATAGGATTGGGCTAAACTAATCACTAGAAGAGATGATGATAGATGGCCCATTAAAATTTTAATTTGGATTCCAATAGATTTGTAAAAACTTAAAAAATATATATATGTGAGGTAGATGGATGAAATAAACAAGTTTCCTCGTTTGATGTGGAAAAACAGACTATGAATTGATGAAACTGGATTAACCATTGAGAGATCTTTATTTATCATTGACAATAATAATAATTCTAATACACTAAGATTTTAGAACTAAACTTAATTAAGTTTTTATGTATTTAAAATTTATAATCAGAACTAGCAAGCATATAAAATTATTAACTCATCAGACATTTGGTTGTGTTATTACAGTGATTGTCATTGAATTCTTTATTATTTAAAAATTACATTTAATGCATTATGGTTTCTCTGTGATTATATTGTATGAAAACTTTCATTCCAGGTCTTTCCAGGCAGAGACATTATGAGTTTTATTATGACAGTTATAATACAGGCAAAACATCGATGAATGATTTTTAAATAAATCCTTTCAAGTTCAATTTGCTGATTTTTATGTCACTTCTCTGCAGAAAAATAAATACAATAGATTAGCTACCTGAATTCAAAATAAAACTTCATAATCATTTACTTCAAGACTTTAATTTGCAATTAAATACCTTTGAAACGATTTACCTGTAATTTTTCTTTTGTTAATATGAACTAAGATTTCTGCTCATTAATTTCTCTGATCTATGATGAAAATTATTTCTACTTCGCAAACTTTATGATGGCAGTAGAGATAAGAAATGTACATGCATTATGACAGTTGATATTAGATAACAAATGGATTCTACAAATAGATTAATTATGATGATTTTAATTAGTAGATGTTGACAGCTGAGGATGATGGAACACCTTGTTGACAAAGATCTGAATGTGTTCAAATAAGAAAGCAATTACAGCCTTTAATATTTTATATGTCTTATAATTACAATTGTATTTATTTTTAAAATAGACTACCTTTATTAAAATTTAATGAATACTTGAAGTTTCAGTGTGGCGAAGTAAATTAGCAACTGCTTTATAGGAGTCAAACATTTGACTGCAGCTTTATTGAAAACAGTTTTATTAATGGATTATTTTAACATAATTATGATACTATTGTCTAAAAGAATTTCGGGAAATGTTAGTATAGTATGGAGAATTTTTATTTGTTTAATTTAGGAGAATTCAAACAAAAGTTAATGAATAAATTAATTAACAGTTAAAACATTTTTTATCTCACAAAATGTTACTGAAATAAAAAACACCTCCAATTGTCAGAATCATGGTATGTTTTGAGTTTATCCAGAGACAGTAAAATATATTCCATATGTAGATTATAAAAAGAATTTTCTACTGATCTATCCTAAAATAGTTCAAAATAACTTCAACTGGTAGCAGATATAAAAACTTAAACTGTAATCATGAAATGATTGATTCTTCACCAATCACTGCTTAGCTTCACATTTCAATTAGGAAATTTTAACATAATATCTATAAATACTCTCAGAGTGGTTGTGTTAGTCATAAAAATACGTTAAGAAAAAGCAAAATAGTTTTGGATCAATTCTCACTCATAAAAAACATAACCCTGGATAATTTGTGATAAACATTACACATATTTATGCTCAAATATTAAATCACTTTATGGCTATGGTATTTCTGGAAATATTAGTGATGGTAAAATGAGAGTTCCTAAATTATTGAATAATAAGAACATTAATGAACACAACAGAGTAATTTTAGTAAACTGTATTTAATTTTTCCCTTCATAATTTGTTTTTCAAGTATCATTATCTTTTTTTTTGTATTATTTTCTTTGAGAATGAAAATCTTTGGACAATAAATTAATTATTTTGTTTTGTGATTTCTATTCAACTCACTCTAGCAAACTTTTTAACCAAGAATCCCCCATATTGTGTCTTTCAACATCTGCGCAACATTTAGTATGCTATTTCAAAATTTTAATCCAAACTATTTTCATTTACAGTCTAATAAGGCATATTCCTTTGGATCCATAATGTTGAACACAAGTCATTCACCACTATAGAGATGTTTAGAGATCAGCCAAACAGAAATCTTAAACACATCTCTAATTTATTTAAGTGATTACGTGATTTTACTATTTAATCAATGCTATTTGAGAAGCTCTATATAGTTTATAATGTATATCCATTAGATTGATACTTGTGATGTTTAGTAGCAAAGTCTTCATCATCATTTCTTATTATTATAATTACTTCTCTTATATTCAGTGGATTTAATAAATTTGTTTTTATGTTTCCCATTAATATTTATAATTTTACTTTTATGTTAACTGATTTGATTAGTTTAGTTTTCAATAATAATTTTTTAAAAATTTTCTTCTCTACATATCCCAAATATTTCTGACCAAAAAATTTTTAATAAGTAAAAAGGTAAATAGTAATAAGATATTTATTCATATTATTGGCAACACTATTTTTTGAAACACTGTTTAGTTGAGATCTTACTTTCAGTGTTCCTATAGTTAGGCAATACTCTTGTTACATTTTACATTATCATATTCTCTCATCAAGATATCTATTCCATCTAGTTTTTGAATTTATAATATATATCCTAGATAGACTTCTAATTTCTTTCTCAGATGTTTCAGTTTTATTCTCTATTTTATTGGTATCATTAAAATGGATGTTTGTTATTTTACATTATTAATATAAATATCCGTAATTAATGTTTTTCGTAATTGGTTGTTTAGAAATATATATTTAGTTACATCATTTAATGTGTTCTCAAATCTTTTGATTATTAGGTTACATAGATTTGAAATTAGAAACATTGTCTTCCCATTCGTTTTCAGGAAGATATTTCGAAAAGAAAAATTAATGTTTGGAAAATTAATTTTACAAGAATGTTGAATTATTAAAACAGCCAAAACTCACTATATATTGCCGCACACAACAAGCTAGAGTAATCAATGGATGCCAGAAGGCTTGTGCATAAAATCCCCATCTAGTGCCTACTCATCCAATATCCCCAGACTAGTTTCTGGCTTATGGCTTTCGTCAGTGAGGAGCCTTGGATCTGAAAGCACTGCACCTAGATCTTAGGATCTAATGCAACCCTCCAGCAACCACCTTTTATCTCCATTTAACTACAAAACTATGAGTCTTAAACTGAAAACACCTTAATGTTTTCAATCCAAGCCCATTAGCTTATATAGTCATATGGGTCTGAACCCAGAGGTGGTGGTCATGTAATGTTGAATTATAAGAATATTCTATCTCCTATAAATAGTCAAAATAAGAGTCATTGATCACATGACCCAATTCTATCTCCTCATTTGTAAAATTTATTACAACTACTTTTATTATAATTTTTTTTAACAATGTGTTTGTTTTCTATATTTCATTTAGCTTTTTTTTAATCAAAAAATATTTTGTCAGTTTCGTAAAAGCATAAACATACAAATTACGTGTTAAATTTCAAATAGGAATGATTTTTTATTGTAGATAATATCATATAATTGTTTTTCATTATCAGCCAATTTCTTTTTATTTGTTTTTATTAATTAATTATATTACTATTAATCGAGTCTTTAATTTATGTTAATGTTTTTATAATAAGTAATTCTGTTTGATCTTCAAACATCGCGGCTGCCTTGCAAGCAAGAAGTTGGTTGCAGACGGTTGTGGGTTCGCGTCCCGGCCGGTGCTATGACATATGGAAAAAAAAATCTTGGGTTGTTTATCCAGTTTTAAAATGTTTTCATGTCTGTTACAAATAGTGATGATATCCAACCGGTTCGCACCCGTTCGCGCGAACCGGTTCTTAAAATTAAAAAAAAATAGCGAACCGGTAGTTAAATTATCCGAAAATAAATTTTATTATTATCTTAAAAAAGAGTTGAATTAACAAATTACTTAATTATTTCCATCAATAATCTAGAACATTATTTGTATTTTTTTTTTATTATTATTCTTTTTGAACAGATTGGGTTCAAAATGCTTTCCCCAGAATAATTCGACTATACGATATTGCACTTGGAACGTGTGATATGCGCGATGAAATTTGAGTGATTAAGAATTATTCTGCAAGAAATCATTCACAACAGTTTTGTTTAAAGAAATTAAATCCATTATTTATCGCATTTCAAATTAGTTTCTTTAAAAGTATACAAATAAAAAATGTTATTTTATTAGTGATAAAGGAACCCATATTTAATTTTTACACAAAGTAAGTAAGAAATTAATTAACTATTAGTTTACTTACATTTAACAGAGACGTTATTAAAATGAAAAATAAATTCGGCACAAATGTATTTATGTATTTAATGAAATTTACTCTTGCTGAAATTATTTTACTTTAAAGATAAAATAACTTCATTCAAAAGAACATATCATTGCGAAAATAAATAGTAACATAAAACCATTGTTCCAATGATTTTGTTATGCCGTTGTTTTAAATATTTATTTAACTTTTATTTTTTATTTAAATATTTTATTTCTTCACTTAGATATTTATCATACAAGATTTGTTTTTATTTGATTAGTAAGTTTAATGGATTACCAGTTGTAGTAAGTTTATAGTACATTATTTTCATTTAGTTTGCAATATCTGATGTAACAGTGTGTCTTTTTTTAATAATGAGTTCAACATATTTTTTCTAGATGTAAATGATAAATATTTTTCCAGTACATATATACAATTATGACAGACAAAAATAAAGCATGGCCCTTATTCCCAGGAGGCTGTAAAGTCACCAACCAAGGCAGCGGTTGGTGGCCGAAGGTGGAGGGTGCTAAGAATCCCCTGATTGTGGACCCAGGCTGCCATTTGATGACGATTTTTTATTTAGGTACTTACAACTGCAGATCACTTTCAAGTGAAGGAAGATTGCAAGAATTAGAAGAAGAATTGTCTTATATTAAATGGGACATTATTGGACTTTGTGAAGTTAGAAGAAAAGGTGAAGAAACAATTGATTTAAAAAGTGGACATATACTCTATTATAAAGGCACACATATTGGAAATACAAGTGGAGTAGGATTCATTATAAATAAAAAGTGGAAGAACAATATTGTGGAGATTGATGGTCTATCGAACAGAGTTGCAAGATTAGTTATACAACTTAATAGCAGATACCAACTGCAGATAATTCAGGTTTATGCCCCAACAAGTTCTCATAGTGATGAAGTAGTAGAAGATTTTTATATGGATGTACAAAAGGCTTTTGATCAGAGTAAACAACATTTTAAAATTGTTATGGGAGACTTTAATGCTAGAATTGGTAGACAAATGAAAGATGAAATTGCTGTAGGTAATTTTGGTTATGGTAATAGAAATGAGAGAGGACATAGACTTGTGGAGTTTGCAGAAAAAGAAAAACTTTATATTATGAATTCATTTTTTGAGAAAAATGTTAAAAGGAAATGGACATGGAAGCATCCAAATGAAGGTACAGCAGAATTGGATTATATTTTGACTAACAGGAAATACATATTTCAAGATTGTAATGTTCTTAATAAATTTAACACAGGAAGTGATCATCGATTAGTAAGGTGTAAGTTACGTGTTAATGTAAAACTAGAGAGACAAAAATTATTGAGAAAAACAATATTTACAGTTGATGTTCCTAATCTTCAGAAACATTCTAATGAATTTAAATTAGAACTTACAAATAGGTTTCAAGTGTTAGGAGATTTTGAACATGATTCAGATTTGAATGAAATTAATATAAAAATAACTGATACACTTTTAAAAACTGCAACAAAGATAGCTGGTAGAAAAAAGCAGCAATTGACTAATAAAATTTCTACTGAGACTAGAGAATTTATGAAGAAAAGAAGGAATATGAAGATATACAAAAATGATGTATTAAAAAGAATTGAATATCTCGAATTTTGTAAAATGGTACGGAAAAAAGTTGAAAATGATATAAGAAAGTATAACTGTGAAATAGCAAGGAAAGCTGTAGAAGAAAATAAAAGTCTCAAGAATGTTAAACAACATTTTGGTATTGGTAGGAAATTTATATCTGCAATAAGAAAAAAAGATGGAATTATTACTAAAAAGAGAGATGACATCATGAAATTGGTAGAAGATTTTTATCAAGAATTATATAGTAATAAAGAACAAGTACCTCCTATATCTATTACATCTTCTGAATTGCCCAGAATTTTAAATGAAGAAGTGAGACATGCAATTAAATGTATGAAGAAAGGAAAGGCTCCAGGAAATGATGGAATTATAATTGATATATTAAAAGAAGGAGGTGAAGAAATAGAAACAATTTTAGCAAAGTTATATACCAAATGTCTAAATGATAAAGATGTACCGGAAGATTGGAAGAATGCAGTAATAATATTAATATTTAAAAAAGGTGATAAAGAAGATATTAGAAATTACAGATCTGTCAGCCTTTTATCAGTTTTATATAAAATTTTTACCAAGATAATTACAACTCATCTACAGAGAACTTTGGATTTCCACCAACCAAGAGAACAAGCTGGATTTAAAAGTGGTTTTAGTACAATAGATCATATCCAGGTATTGAGAGAAGTCATAGAAAGGATAAATGAATATGAGTTGTCATTATGTTTTGGATTTGTAGATTATGAAAAGGCATTCGATTCTATACACATTTCTTCAGTGATTAAAGCATTGGATCATCAAGGTATAGATCCAGGATATTGTCATATTTTAAAGAATATTTATAAAAATGCAACAGCAACAATTAGATTACATAATGATACTGGAAAAATCAACATTGAGAAAGGTGTAAGACAAGGTGACTCCATATCTCCAAAACTTTTTACAGCAGTGCTGCAAGAAGTATTTTGTGGATTAAAATGGGAAACTAAAGGAATGAAAGTAAATGGAGAGTATTTAAGTCATTTAGATTTTTCAGATGATGTAGTTGTTTTTGCAAATAATGCTTCAGAGCTGCAGGAAATGTTGCAGGAGTTAGCAGATGAAAGTAGAAAAGTAGGACTAAAGATAAATGTTAAAAAGACTAAAGTAATGTTTAATCGATTTGCTTAAAATATGAAAATAAAGATTGATTATGAAGAATTAGAAGAAGTTAACAGTTACAAATACCTAGGTCAGATTATTAATACAGATGGAAACATAATGGAGGAAATTAATCATAGAATTAAACTTGGTTGGAGTGCTTTTGGTAGAAATAACTTGATACTAAAAGGAAATATGCCTATGTGTTTGAAAAGAATGGTTTTTAACAAATGTGTTTTACCAGTTCTTAATAATGGATCTGAGACTTGGACACTTAATAGAAGAGCAATACAGAGACTTCAGACCACTCAAAGGAGTATGGAGAGATGTATGTTGGGAGTAACAAGAAGAGATCGAAAATGCAATGTATGGGTAAGACAACAAACAGGTGTTACTGACCTTATTGAAAAAATTAAAAGATTGAAATGGAGTTGGGCTGGACATATTGCTAGAAGAAATGACAATAGATGGACAATTAAAATTTTAAACTGGATTCCAAGAGATTGTAAAAGACCCAGAAAGAGACCACATGTGAGATGGATGGATGAAATAAGAAAATGTGCAGGGGTGTTCAAAAAAGAGAAGCTAAAGATCGGAGAAGATGGATTAAACTTGGAGAGACCTTCATCCTGCAGTGGATTGATAATGGTTGATGATGATGATGATGATGATGACCTTTGGCTCAACAAAAGGCATGACTCGTTTTCAAATTTTTTTTTCTTTTTCTTTTTTTAATTTTAATACTTTGTTTCAGTTTTATGATTTGTTACAACTCATTTGTATTAAAAATCAATTAATTAGATGTGTTTTTTTTCTAAGGTGAATGTAATACGAGAATATAATAAATATAAACCCTTCACAAGAAATGAAACAAAAATGCCAAACAATATCACATTCCTTCATAAAAGATACAGAATCGAAAATGATAGTAAATGATGATATTTTGGATCAAGTTTTGTTTTCTGTTTCTTCTGATACAACAGAAAATAATGTTGACAACACAAATAAGCTGCTCAGTTCCAAAAGTACAAAAGATGCATATAAAATAAATGTAGATAGTGACCTTCCTGGCTCATCAAGTGTTATGACTCGTTTTCAAATCATGACCTTCCTGGCTGCTGGAATATGAAATAAGCCAATGAATTCAAAGAAAAATATTGTGGTTTACTTATTATTGGAAAAAAAACTTGAGCGTGATAACTATATCAAAATCGAGTCAATAAAAGTGAAGGCAACTCATGTGTCAAAAGAATGGAGAAGTAATATTGTTCCAAGTGGAAAAAATAAAATGGTTCAACAAGCCTCACTTCAAAAAAAAAAATAAAGGGACACTTTTCATCAAAAGCACACCAGATGTGTGTGATGGAATTGAAAGAAAGTGCAAAAAATGCAATTTTCAAATGCATAGACAAAGTTCAAGAAAAGTTTATGAGCTCCATCTGTAAAATTTTCAGTACAGTTCGCACTTTAGCAAAATGAAACTGACCATTTTCTAATATTGAACATTTGATAGAATTATAAAAAAAGAATGGATTAGATATGAGAGTGGGGCTTCATTCTCAATTCCTGGCTGTCAAAATTGTCAAGCACATTGAAAAATACATTAAAAAGAAAGTGTTTAGAAAAATAATAGATCAGAATTTAAAGATATGTTTATAATTAATGAGGTGTCAACAATATCATGCAAACCAGTCCTTACCATTTTTATTAAGGTTAAAGATGCAGATTTCTCAGCAACAATTTTTGTAGATTTAGTGGAATTATAAAACAAAGATGCTAAAACCATTTACACTGCTCTATTACAAAGTCTGCAATCAGTAGGATTTGATAATCCATATTTGAAGAATAATTTGATTGGATTTTGTTCAGATGGAGTAATTGTAATCCTGGGAAGGTGGTCAGAAGTGAATGTTAAATTACCACTATCCTGTTTGAGTCATCACCTTCAGCTTGTGCTGGAGGATTTTATCAAAGACATAAAGCAAATGAATCATTTTACAGCATTTATTAATGAAATATGTAAAATCTTCCATCAGTCTAATAAAAACCAAATGGCATTGAATAAAATTTCAACCAATTTAGGAATTGGAAATTCTAAAAATTGTAGAGTTTTTGACCCAAGATGGGCAGCAACATGACAGCATGCAGCATGGTGAGCCTATTCAGCACTATATGGTTTTTTTCTACTAATAAAAAAATTTTATGGAATGGCTAAACATCTTGCCAACAAATATTTTATGAGATCTAGCTTTAAGAATTGATATTCTAGAAGAAATTGCTTTGTTGGCGGATGCTATTCAAGGAAGAAGTGTAAATATATTGCATACTGAACAATTGATTAAGAAAGCAATTAAAGCATTTGAATATCTCAGAGAGAAGAGTGGTAGTTATGAAAAAATAATAAATGAAACTATCTCTTCTAAGTAATTTCTGCATATTAATTTTGTTGAAGACAACAAATGATTGAGGCTTCCCCATCAAAAATTACTGAATGTATGATAACAAATATGGAATTAAGATTAATGGATTGTAATAGCATAAATAATAATATTCAAGATAGAAATCATAAAATCCATCAATTAGTTAAAATTGTGAACCCAGATGCTTGGAATCTGGAAGAAGCTGTAGTTCTCTGGAAAGAATTTGAAGAGAAATTATCAAATTTTTACAAAACATTTCACCATGAGATTTCAGTTAATGATGTCTGTGATTATGTTGAAAATGTTTTGAGAAATCACCAGAAACATGTTGTACATGAAACCATCCAAAGAGCTAAAAATATAATTAAAACCAAGGCTAAATGAAGGTTTTCTGTGGTGAACACAATTTATTCAGATCAAAGAAATCACTTTGAAGTGAAAAATGTGACAAATTCTTCTAGTAATAAATTGGATAGGTCTTCCATTAGATCACTGGGATTGCAGTGACTCAGTTCAAGTTTGGCTAAGAAATCACAATTCAGCTAATGATGTTATAGCCAAAAAGCATCATCAACCTGAAGAGACATGATGTGACTAGAATGTCAATATGGAAATATCTTGCCAAATAAATGTTTTTTTTTCCAATTATAAAAAGGGTTTAATTTTTTTTTAATTCCATAAGTGAGATTGCAAAGTACATCATAGTGTGCATGTGCACTGCAGCACGTTTTGTGTATGGGGGGTGGGGGGGTCATGCAAAATTTCTGAGAAGTTGCCAAAAAAATTTAGGTATGAAACCGGGAAGTGTTTTGCTTCCATGCTTAGAAAAAAAAAAAAGAAACAGAATAGGTTCTTAAATACAACCTACGTTTAGAGAACCGGTTCTTGGAAATTATTACCTGTTATTTTTTCTCTATTGATCTGTATGTTGTTTGTCCTAAAATATCTATGCTACTCCAGATTGTATAAACTAATAAGATGAAATCTTAAAAATGAATTCGAAAATCAGTTATTAACCACAGCAAGACGTTTCAGCTTAGAAATTTTAATCTAAATAATAGCGTGACAAACAGTTTTCATATATCTGTATTAAGAGTGGGTCATTGAAATGCAAAATGTTTTTGTATTGTTTTCTAATGGATATAAGTGAAAAAAATTTTTACTTTGTAAAGCAATGATCATTATTAAACACCTTAATGTGCAAGAGTCACGTGACTTCATGAATATGTTATAAATACGCATGTCTGAAATTATGGAATAAAAACAAGCTGTTGAGGTAATGACATTTTTGTTGCCAGTAGGAATACAAATTTATAACATTTTTTATTAGTTTTAACCAATTGTCTCTGTTTTTGATTACAATTCATCTTGTATATCACCATCTTTAATATTAGCTACTACTTTCAAGTAATTCCAAAATATTTTTCCAATCGAATTTACCGTTTTTTGTTTCATAACAAATATTCATCATAATTTTTTGAAAACCTCATTATGATCCATTTCGTATGTGCATTCTATAAAAATCTATTATACTTTTGTAGATTTTTTAGAATCTCATCTTTCCTAGAAATATATGGAGAGATACTATATTATTTTTTATATTCTCAAGAATAATGATATTTCTTTGTGATATCATTCATGGAATTGAGTTTTGCTGCTTTTAAATAAATGTTTTTTCATATTGTTCTATTTTTTTAATTATTGCACGAGTTATTTGAAAAGAAAGTAAAAAATATAATCTTATTTATAAACTGACTACAACTAAATTATCTCATTGAAAAAGTATATATTCATATAACAGTATATTTTATTATTTATTGTCTCATTCATAGTATTTTTAATGTATTATTAATAAATTTTCTTTCACCATCCATATTATATTTCTCAAGTAGAATAACAAAATTCATGGCAATTGAATTTATCAAATTTAAATGGAAGCTTAAAAGTGATAAAATGCAATGTCTGAAAAAGGGTAAGGCTTTGAGAATATTTTTAATTTCAAAATTATCATTATAATCCATATATTGTAACAGTAATGCCCTTTTAAATGATTGGTAGTAATCATGTTAACAGTAAAATAAAAATAATACAATATTTGCAAATTAATTTTTGTCTAGGGAAATTTAAAGATAACTAATGAGAAATGGTCTACATGGCGGAGTAACTTCATACAAATTATTTTTCACTGACAAGTCAATACTAGTCACAAGCAATAAATTGAACCCACATAGAAACATGATTTACATGCAGATTCAATTATATTTCACTGATCATTCCCCTCCACTTAATATCTTATTACACTAGCAAAATAAATCAATCAGTTAGGTTCGGAAAACAAATGACAAGTATTTATAGAATTATATGACATATAATAATAAAGAAAATATATTTATATATTTCCAATTAAGAAAATTATATGGGAATAATGTGTGAAAGGTAAAAAATCTTTGTAACCTACAAAGTTTTTGAAGATAGCTATAGAAAGTTCAGTTGATTACCTTAGTACCTTTGTGAGGTCACAGATATATTTTGTAACTGTAAAGATGGGAATATGGTCATTAATCATTAGATTTTAATGTCTTCTGGCAATATAATATTTTAGCTGTCTTTAGGTTTGCTCTAAAGCACTTTTCCTTTGAGAGATTACTTTGCAATTTTCTTTTCAGCATATAAAACAGGTGAATTTACAGATTAATTTATAAAGTACATTTCTATGGGTTAATTGCTATAAATGATTAGTTTTTCCTTTTGTAGCAAGTAAATGTTATTTAAAATTAAACCACCTTCCAAAAAATTTACATTTCCCCCCCCCCCCTGAAAAAAAAAAATTTAAAAATTTTTCAATTTTTTTTTTTAAAAAACATTTCTTTCAAATTTTACAAATTCTCTTAAGTTTCTTTGGAAGTAGACTTATAAGTTGGTATAAATAATACAAATAATATCACATTAAAAATCCAGTACATTGGTACTCGTATAAAAAAATTGTTAGATTAATTCAACTAAAGTTATGTATTAAATCTGAGCATCTGTGTATAATGTTGAGATGAACAGAGAAATCTCCCACCAATGGTGATTGTATCATGCAACATGAATACCAAATGTCTTATCTCAAGCACAAATATAATGCCACCCAAATCATATAATGAACAATGTATTTAAATAAAGCCTTGCTTTGCTATGAGACATAAATCCTGACAAATACCAAAATATGCCTGGCTCATTTTTGAGAGTTAGATGCTGACAATATAACATAGTTGGGGGCATTGTTGAGAGAATTCTGAAGTATGAAATAAACATGATATCTTCAAAATAAAGAAATACTCTGTACTCATCACCAATACAGAAAGCAGCTTGATTAACCACTGATAAACTCATAAAATTACTTTGGGTTTCAAACTATATAACATTTTTCTTTATATGCTTAATCAACACTGCAAAAGAATAGAGAGAGAACATTTAGATTTGAAGCTCTGATGCTTTTTAACTATTCAATTATTGATATTGTTGGAAAAAGTAGAGTATGAAATTTGCATATTAGCCTAATTTAAATATGATACAATGATTCTGAAATTTCTATCAAGAGAGAGTATAAGGCAATTTTTTTATTGTTTTTTACAACTTTTCAATATTAAATGGAACATCAGTATTATATCTAGTTCATTCCATGACTTTTTTATCAACAACAATTTTAGCATTTGAACAGTACAATTTATTTTTTTTATGCTCAATAGTATATATCTCTTCTACCAAAAAGACTTATTAAAAAAGATAATTTTTATGTTCCCTTCTCTGTTTTTACATCAACTACCACAAATGCACTGTTCAAATGAATAAATTTAAACATAAAGATTTTGAAATAAAACCTTTAGAACATACAAAGCCATACCATGAATGAATGATAAAGGAAGCAATTTACATTAATGAAATTAAACCTGAATTAAATAGGATGTTAATAGAAAAGAAAAAAATAATAGGTTTGTTAATAAAATGTGTTTAAGGTATTTTTGGATGGATATATAACTATAAAAAATTTGATTACGTTGAGATTGTTTGTAATAGAAAATGGTGTTGAGGTAAGGAGAATTTTTCAGTATTTTTTAATATTTTTTTGCATTTCCTTGGAATATGTGGTATTTATTATTATATATTGTTTTTTATTTTTAGTGTTTCTTCAAAAAGTCTATATAAAATAATCCAAATATTGGATGTATTTTATTTTTATTATAGACATAAATTGTTCTTATGTTGAAGAATTATTACATAAGGGTCCTCATAAAATTTTAACACAGGACTAACTCAAATCATCACTTTATTTCCAATAGGAAAGAGATTACTTTCCTGTCTTTTGTTGAAGTTTTTCAATTTCATCCATTTTTATTAATTTGTCCAAAGAATCAGCATTATTTTGCTCATGACATATATTATCCAGTACAACACATAAGTGGGTCTTGAATTAACAAGGCACAGACTTTCCGTAATGCAGATGAATGAGATCAAATCCATTAGATTCAATGTCCAATTGTTAAAATTAAGCACTTGTCTTAGTTGGCTAACCCAACTGCAGTGATTGGTATTATAAACTTTAATAATAATCTTCCCAGTCCTCACATTATTCACTCACATGTTTTTGATTGACCATTTTTAATTAAAGTCAGAACATGTTTGATTCTCTTTGTTTTTATCAACTTCTGCCATTTGACTGATATAAATAGAATGCCATGATATGTGAGGGTAACCAGGTATTCCTACAGCAATAAATGGTGGGTGCCTAACACACTATAGTATGTTAAGTAGCTTGCTTGAGATGCTGTGTATGCTCTATCATATCCTATAACTATATATTTCATTTTATGAAATGGGAGTAATGAACTGTAGAAGTCAAGATCCATGGTTTCATTGTCCTTCTGGGTAAATATATAGTTTAAAATATCCTTTGTGGATTTATTTAATGGCTTGACACTCTGACAAATCATTACATTTTCCTAGTGTGGCCAAAACACTATGGTACATTTTTGGTGAGTAAAAACCAATTATTTTAATACCTTCTTTATTTTTTTAGCACCAAAGTAAACATATAAGCAATGTGTATACCTAATTACTTATTCTGCACAACATCTGACACCACAATGCACTACTGGCAGCATTAATATTTTGTTACAAAAAAAAATATCCCCCATCAAGTCATATTTTTCCCCATCATTCTACCACAAATTATATTGACCTAACTTCATTGCTATTTTGACCATTCAATATATCTCATTATTTGTGTGCAATCTGTGTCTTCCTTTATTTGTCTACCAAAATTTTTCAAGTCACCTTCTAATAGCTGCTCAATAGTTGTCTCTAAAAATGCTATATGTGCATTATTGGTTCATAAGTGTTGTTAAGTGTAATTGGATGGCAGATTAAGATATCAGCTACTACATTTTCCATCCCCTTATAATAATGAACTTAGCAGTTAAACTCCTGCAAAAATAACTTCCATCAGATTAATTGACTATCTCAAATCATTATGGTTCAAGAATTCCAGACTTCTGTGATCAGTAAACACAATCATTACAATCTCAATAAAAACTGATGAAATTTTTGAAAATCCCATACTATAGCAAGTGCTATTATCAATATTGTAACAGTCAAAATCGTCTATCTCACTAACACACTGCAGAATTCAAACCCCAGACACGAAACTGAACATTCTAGGAGGGGTTGCCTTCTAGATATACTAAGTTCGAATCTAAAGTCCAAATTTCACAGCGCCATCTACGTGATAACGCATCTGATGCCACTACTAGTATAATCTTTGACCGGTGCCTGGTGGTCAGGGAGAAACAAAAGACTTTATACTAAAAGAAGTTTGGGTGGCTAATTAACGTCTATGGATTTATAAAAGAAATGCAGAAAATATATATATATAGACCGAGATAGTGATAGAAATCAAATAAAATAAGAGATCAAATTTAGTTTTAAATAATTTCACAAAATTTATTTAAATAAATTATATATATAATGCCACTGTCTGCTTATATGAGACAGGGACGCGTATTAAATAATTGTTGGCATTATATTCCAATAAATAAAAAAAAAGGTTTTAAAGCAAAGTGATATATTCTATTCCTCGGGCTAATAGCATTACGATAATGTGCTTGATGAGATAGGAACATGTGCGAGGTGCTTTGAGAAATTATACAAGTTTAAGAAAGTATTTGAAATTAAGTGTTATAAAATATTTATTGATTTCAAGAATAGCACGTACAAAAGCTTACTAAGCAACAAAGTGGGAATGTGATCAAAGCATTTATTTGAGAATAATAATAATAGAGTTGCATTGGGAGGTCAGTATTGCTGATAATGAATTTATTAAAGTTGGAGGGTGTGACACGTTTCAGTCACGGATGCTTTGTAAAATAAATATAAAATAAAACAATATTGAATATCCGGAATGATTACGGAGGGCATCTTGGCACTAACCCATAGGAAAGTATTTTATGAACAGCCGAAACTTAGCGACTGGGTGACGATTGCGTTTAATTCCCAGGTGTGTCATTTGTGGACACACTGCCTGGAAATCGCAAAGAGAACGGACTTGGCCGTGTAAAGAATCCTTGGAAAAGTAAAACAAAGCGGTCTCAACAACCAATTCACTTACCAGCAATACGAGACTAGTGTATATAAAACATACTGAATGGGTTTTACTTGGATTAAGAGAAATACCCAATCAAGTTCCCAGAAATTCATTTAAAAAGGGTCCGCACATTCTCGACGTCAATGATGAACTTTGTAATTAAAGTAGAACACGGTAATTAAAATAGGAAAATGCATGTTTGTGGGTTTGAAAATTAAGTATAGATTTATATACACAATCATGCATTAGGGGACACATTTAATCATTGACCTCGCACATACTCTCATATTAGAATAAAATCAATAATATGTAGATTTTAAACTATGTGATTATATTATATATTAAAGAAAAGAATCGCCCTCAAACGAGTGATTTTAAAGATAATAAAATTGGAAAATTATTTAGAAATTTAAAATATGCCTTCATAGCGGCATCTTATTTTCATCAAAGGGAATAATTCACTCGGTCAAAGATGATTCTGACATATTATCATAATAAAATAACAGAAAGCTTAATCAATAGAAAATATTAACCCAAGGATAGAGAGCAAAATGTTGAGTATATTTAAACACGTTAAAGAAATACATAATGAAGTTATGTGAAATATAAGAAAAACAATTTTAAATAGCTATAGCATTAGTTATCACAAGAGCTCTTGGGTTAATTTAGGGTTACCTCTGGAGAAGCATTTTAGGTAGATTGATGGTCGGCAGGTTTTTATATAATTTAACAGCAAAATCTGGAAATGTTCATATTTTTGGCAGCGGCAGCAGTTCCGGGGTTCCTTATGTGATAGCTTCCGATGGTCTGGAGCAGTGGCCCACTATTCCGAGGGGACATAGCCATCTTGATGCCTCTACTCTGTATGTCAAGGTTAGCAAATTATTAGAATAGAACTCAGAATGATTTCTCTTGGAAACATTAGAATGGAGAACAAAAGAAAACCCTCCTTTTTATAGCAGAATTTAACAATAGAACTGCCCTGGAGCATTACAAAATATATCGGACTTATCAGCTGTAATTAAATCTATCCGAATGTCTAAAGGAATTCAACATTAATTAATTTCTTTTGTTAATTTCCCTGTCGACATTCGAATTACAAACTAGATTTAATTAAAAATTACTTTTACTAATTAAAGAAAACCTTAAGTGGACATCTGCCATTTTTAGATAAACTTATATACCATTAACTAATTAAACTATTGTCCCTCATTTAACAGAAATATTTGGAATGACTTTTATTAAATTAAATGAAAATTATTTTACTTTTCAATTGCAATATTTGACTCTATTTACTAAACGAATATTTACTAAATGAGTTTTATTTTAAATCAAAATATATTATGACGGTAATATATTTGTAAATAGATTTAAACAAAATAACTTTAACAATTTATAATTTTGATATATTTTAAAATGCATATCATAGTGTGTGCGCAATTACGACTTATATAACCTACTTTTTAATAAATCAAAATTATGTGAACATATACGTAATTTATAATCTTTTATTTATTTGGGAATGAGTTATATATATAATATGAGCATTGTGCTCATGGTTTAAAATTAAGCGGGATTTTCGGTATATAAGCATATTGCAGACACACTACGATAGATTGGGGTTCAAACTAAGGTATGAGGGTAGGAAATAGGCGAGAAAAGGTGAAACGAAGACATGCAAAGCAGACCTTACTGTTTCAATATTAAAGTATAATTAATTTCAGACCCTTTTAGTAAATGGATAACAAATTATAATATCCTCTGCTGATTATCTTGGATTTAAAACAACATGGTCTCCAGCTCATAGCCATTGCTACCAGTCTATAAGTAACAAATATTTTCAACATCAGGATATTACTGTATAATTTTGTCAAGAAATTGATCTTTTACAGCCTGAAAGCTTTCTTCAAGATGAGCAGACCATTTTCCAAAAGAATCCTTTTAAAAAAATTTAATATGGGCTCCATTTCAATTATACATTTTTGTAGAACCCCTAGAAATGATCTAAATCGTTTTTTGATTTGGGAATAGGAGATTTTTGAACTGCCTGAATATTTTTATAATGGAGTCTAATACCCTCTTTATCAATTATAAGGCATAAAAAGTCAATATCCTTAATAGCTGTAGTGCTCTTACTAGTGTTGATCATAATTTTCTTTTTCTCACATTCTTTGAAAAATAATTTCAAATAATTAATATGCTCTATCATACTCTCTGAAATGTTGACCATGTCACCACCATACATCACCAAATTGCTACTTCATTTCCTCAGGCAGTAATTTCATTCAAACATTGTAATAATCCTGCACTGTTATTTTTAGGCCAAATGACATTCTATTAAAATGATAAGAATACCCATTATATTTAAAAGCCATATACTGGCACTTTACAGGATGGAGCCTTATCTACCAATATTGCCAGTCAATTCAAATGTTAACAAAATTCTTTTATTTCTAAACTTCCTTATAATCTTATAAATAGGTGGTAACATTTTGTGATCTGGTATGTAGCCTTTGTGATGAGCATCTAAGCACAGATGAATAGATGCACTGCTTCACTACCACAATAGTATTATTGAATAGAGAAAAACATTTAGATATTACACCCAATTCTAGCATTTTAACCAGCTGTTTCCCATTTCTGTTTTATACTGATGTAAAATTGGATATGATTGATCATTACTAACTTTAATTCGATGCTCATATTCCATCATATTGAAGAACACCGATCTGTATTTTTCAAAATAATTTCCCAAACTGCCTCAAATAATCAGAGTGCATCACAGAGGATTTCTATAGTACTATCTGCATTTCTGGCCACTGAATATTACTTCATATTTCAGCAGTGTGTTTAGTTTGTCAGACATAATTGGAATTATTTCCTCATTAATTATTACTACACTTCTGACAATTCAGGACACATTTTATATGATGCATAAAGTCAGAGCCAAAAATTACATCAGAAATTAAAGAACTTAGAATTAACAAAACATGATTAATAATTTATTTCTATCCATATCTGTACCTAAACTTGTTTTGAAGCTACTTTTTTTGTTGCTATAAGCCATGATTACCTGATCTGCTTTTAAAAGAAGAGTCCAAATCTAAATATTAATTTAATTAATTTGTGCATATATTTTCTTGGACATTACTGATATCTGGCTGCCTGGATCAAACAAAACCTCTGCTATGACTTTCCAATTTAACTTTAACCTTAGGCAATTTTGTGATGAAAATTTTGGCTGTCCTTTCTTTTAGTCACATGTCAAATCTTTTATGCTACATAAGTTTTTGATTGTTGTTTACAGTTCCCCCTTTTTTTTATCTCTGGACCTCATGATGAGAATCTACTTATCAAGATCCTATCTCATTTTTCCTTTTTGTTATTTTGTAAATATTTAAAATACAGGCACTCTTCCTATACCTCGAGCCCAATTGTAAATATAGGAGATTGGATCTCACACTTTCAACTATCTATGCTATCTTGTACCACTGATACACATGACCACTCACATATAGAAAAGATAAATAATCACCAATATTCATATTTGTGTTAAACCAGCACTCAGCAGTAGGTCCAGATTATCATCTTCCACACATATATATAATCAGTGCTCTGCTTATATTAAGATATCAAATCTTCGCACTTTAAAGGATAGGCTTTAATCTAATCCAACCTCCAAATTTCAGTTATCCATAATACTGAATATCCAACAATGGAAAACTCACATCTCATGCTGATGGCAATATTATTACCATGCTCACATTGACCTCAAGTCAATCTGACCCCTCATGTATACATATATTGTTGATTATTCAACTTTTCTACATGTGTGTGGTCATGTGTATCAGTGGTATAAGATAGCGTGGATAATTGAAAGGTGCTTGATAGTTTTATTTTGATAACTTTCTATTTATATGAATTCAAAAGAATATAAGGTAAAATTGACATTATTGAATATATTTATAAAGATGTTACATATGAGAAAGATAAGTTTGAATAACTATGTGTGTGTGATCAATTTTTAAAAAATCATATATATTAATTATTAAACTTTATATCTGTGCTAGAGACAATCTCTAGTTTAGTAAATGATTAGTAATAATCATTATTACATTTATCTAAAGTGGATCGTCTTAAAGATGATTGTTGAGTTAGTTTGACACTTGTAAGTCAAAATGTAATTTTTAATATATTTTTATATAATAGATATATATGACAGATGGTCACCTGGACCAACTGATGAATGCTTGTTCAGCATGAAATGTATTCCAGGGGAATCATTTATATTTTATTGTATCTTTATTTATAAGAAGTTTAAAGAATATGTGGTAGTATTAAAGTTATTTAATATATTTATAAGATGTTTACTTCTTTTTTTATAAGCTTACTAGCAATGAGTGGTTGAAAATTATTTCTACATCTATAAAATTTCCATGTGTTTTAAGATTAGATTCACTTCTAGGGTGACAAATTACTCGTTCTATTGAAACTATTTGGATTACTTGTTGACTTTCTCTTATCTGTAGATCTCCATGGTGGTTGACCATCAGACCTTCTTCCATACTGTGGCCTTTCATACCCAATATAATTTAGCTGGGATTCTGTTCCCCTGTTAAATGGCTCTGTGTTGTAGTTAAAATATTCATTCTTGATTGTGATCACTTATATGTTGTTGCAATCAGATTCACAGAGTAATTCAGATGCCTGTTCTGTCATTTTGGGTCAGTGCTTATTAGAAAATATTCAATGGGATTGAGGAAAGTACACCTAATTATGTGTAAAAGCTGGCTTTTAAAACAAGGCTGAGCAAAGTACACCTAATTATGTGTAAAAGCTGGCTTTTAAAACAAGGCTGAGCAATCAAGGTTCATAACTTGACTGTTTGCCATTGAGAAAATGGAGTGAATGTTTCTCCAAATCTACAATGGTGTTTGATCAATTTTGACAATCCACACTTCAGTAATCATTTAAAGGAAACTGTTTATTAAACTGGTCAAAATTTACAGGTTTGTCAAACAACAAATTCCTCCATGTTTAAGATGCACTTTGGAGATGGCTACAAGCAATTATGATTTTCACTTCTTCAGTCAATTTATTTAAACTAAAATATCTTTCTCAACTGTCAAAATATTCGATTGGGTCATTTCTTGCATGTCCTAAAAACACTAATTTTTAAAAATTGATTGACAATACTGGGATTAGAATTATATATGTGTATATCAACATCTCTCTGCACATCCCTACTAACTTCTGGTTCACTATTTTCATGTGCAATAATTAATTTTTTTATATCCAAGTTTTTTGTATATTAGATTTTTTATATATCTAGCTCTATTTTTATTAACCTCTTTCTTATCTCTTCTTGCATTTTAATTTGATACTCGCCTTTAATTTCAAATATTTTCAATTGATTTCTACCTTTGCTTGAATCAACCCTTGCCTGTTCTCTATTTTTATTTCTTCAACTATTCTGTGCAAATTGTTTGAATTTCTTATTCTGATCACCTTTATTCAATTGAACTTTGAGACTTACTTCACCAATTTTGCTTTCCACTCTACAAAACGATTTTACAACCTACCTATTATTTGCTCAGTTAATTAATCTGTCTGCTTTTTTTTTTTGTCTCACTCTCAATTTGACTTTTGAATTTTTTATTTTGTTCTTCCATTTGATTTTTTATTTCTGTGAACATGCTTTCCATGTTCTCTTTAATTTCTGCATTTTATTTAAATATGCTTTTTATATTCTTTTTACTTTTTTGTTTAGACATACTTCCCAAGTTCTCTATTTTTTTATTTTGTGTTTTAAGGTCTTCATTTTGTTTTTCAAACTTTCTATTCAATTCTGTTTTTTCTTCCATTCGGCTTTTTATTTTTGTGAACATGCAGTCTATTATCTCTTTAAATTCTTTATGCTGAATATCAATTTGTTTTATTTGATTCTGCGAACATGCTTATTATCATGTTTTTAAACTCACTATCCTGAGCTTCCATTTTAGCATTAGCTAGAATAATCATATATGCAAATTTGTAATAAATTCAGCTGCTCACTATAAAAAAATTGAAAAATGTATACAAAAACGAAAAAAGAAATAAAAAAATTTATACAAAAATTTTAATATTTCTTTATTTAATAACTTGGAATATTCACCCCTCTTTCCGCATGTAACCTTTCTACAACTCCCGGGTACTTAAATCTAATGCCTTATTTAATTTATTTGTATGTTACTATTAACTCTACCAATCTGTTTCTATCACTATTTTTGTCCCAGACAATTATGTGTGCCACCACACTTAGCAAGTATCAATTTCAAAAAATTGTCTTAAAAGTTGTTAGTTTCTTGTGAAAATGTGAATTAATATTATTACCAATATTGTGATGTGATGAATTATGGCTCCTCCTTTCTTTGGATCAGGAATTTCTCATCCAGTATGCCCAGAGAAACATGCTATCCACCTTTCCTTCCCTTTTTATTTTCCACCCTTTATTCCCATATAGTTTATCCAGCACCATTCCATGTTTACAACATTATCTTTGTCCACTTTATTGCCTTTATATCTAAATCCCCCTTACATTTTTCCAAACCCAGCATAAAAACCATGAACCCACTTTCTGTATAAATATTTTGTTTATATTCTTTCATTCACAGCTTCATTATTTGTACTCTTTCTGCTTGCAGGCATTTACATTCAATTAACAAATGCCTAATATTTTCCATACCTTTCTTGCATAACTTGCAGATTAAATCATTCACATTTCTCCATTTATATGTATATTCTCTTGTTGCTAATGATCTTGATCAAGTCTTAAACAGTGAACTATTTTTCTTGCTATTATCATAAATTAATTTGAAACAATATTCTACTTACTTTAATGTATCTTTAAACTCTTTCTATCCTCCATACTAGTTGTCCATCACTCCAACTCCCTATTTTTTATTAATACATCTATTCCTTTATCTCACTGTTTGCCACTATAACATATTTTCTTAACATAAGCAAATTATATTTATACAAATATAATACTGTACCCCATTCTCATTCATCTGGTGCTTACCCTTTACCCATATCTTAATTAAATACTATTTTGGCTATTCTCTTATTATCCACAAATTGCATCTACTGAACATAAATAAATAACTGCTAATGCCATCTATTATTATCCACAAATTGCATCTACTGAACATAAATAAATAACTGCTAATGCCATCTATTATTATCCACAAATTGCATCTACTGAACATAAATAAATAACTGCTAATGCCATCTATTATAATTATAGAAATACAATGGTAACAACATATATGTTATTCAAATGCATATATTAACATAAGCATTTATAGATATTTATTAATTTTTATCTATAAAACATAAATAACATATATATAAATGTATATATAGAAAATATGACATGAATACAACTTATAAAGTAAAGTATTTTAAAATAATATGTATTGGTAAAAGTAATACATTAATGAAATAAATCAACTGATGAAGCAATCAAGTTTGGATACATTATTAAAAAAATTCACAAGCTATAAAGAAACACTTGAGTAAACTTGTAAATAATGCCTGTCTTGTTTATGTCAATGCTAATCTATTTTGTAAAATCATAATCTTGCATATGGGTATTGATATAAAATACGGGCATTATTTACAAACTCATTTAAATGATTTTTTTGGAATCTATCTTGCAAATTATATTAGTAATGTATTTGGACTTATTTGTTTTATAAATAGATTTTATATTCTTAGTGTTACATTAATTTATAAGCCATAACATTATTCACATGCTCATAAAAATCATTAATAAAATAAAATCCAAAATGGAAAGCTGTTTTTATAATTTTTATTTATTTTGCATATTAATTATGTAGATCCATTTAAAAGAATAAGGATTATTATTGGATGTAATATGTTTCTTACAGTACCACAGAATGGCCATGATGAATATATTTGATTTACAGCCATTCAATTTGCAGTCCTATGATTGCCAATGTAATTTTTGTTTGTTTGTTGCATTCATTTCCAAAACTATTTCCACCACAATGTATATAATAAAATAATATTAACACACAATTTCCTATGATAGAATGAGAAAGCTGGACCACATGATGACCGTGTTAACCTGAACTTATATCTATATCATCTATATAAGAAAGGCCATTAATAACTATTTTCTCCTTTATCTTACACACCTCTGCAGATATTTGTTAAAATCGAAAAGTCTTTTAAACCTGGTTATCATCACACCTGTTTTCTTCCTGCATTAAGTACAATTTTTCTTATAAAGTTTATAAAATAATGCTTTTATTATTTTTGAATGTATTTCTAAAATTATTTTTTCAATGATTGGAAAATTTACATCTTTAACATTTGTTTGCTATAAAACAGAACATTTTCTATATTAGAGTGAGAAAAGTAAAAAAAAACAACTGTCACTTGTACATAGGTATATGAAAAACATGGAAGAAATACTGATCATGTGACATGGGTTTATGTTGCCAATTTGTTCTAAGTAAAGAAGTTCATTGTATAAGTCTTCTTTTTGTAATATTTTGTAATAAATTGTGTATTGGGATAAAGAAATGTGATAAATTTCCATCATATAGAATCCTTTACTTTTGTGATGCTTTGCTGTAGATAAACTTTCTATATTTTGCCAAGTTCATGGTGTTTCTTCAAAAGCCTACAAACAACAAGTTTATATGTAGTATAAATTCAATATATTATTTTTATATCTTTTTTACATGGCTATACACTCTTAGTATTCACAATATTTTTCAGCAGCTGAAAAAGAAAAGCAATAATCATATATCCTTTTATTTTAATTTGACTTGAATAATATTTGAAGCATTTTTTTGAATTCCAATTATTAGACTCTAGTGGTCAACCTTTCTATTTTACAATTAAACAATTTGAATTAATAATAAGTCAATAGTATTATTGTTATTCTATATATATCCTTTGGACTGATATACATCATGATGAAATCAGTTTCAGTGGTAAGAGCAATTCCATTGGTGATTTAATAATCATCAGCAGATTTGTTTTTATTTTCAACTTCATCATCATTGCAATAATTCTATTATTTCATCTGGAAAGTAAAATAGAATATTGCTTCCATGTTTCATATCTCAATGTATTTTATAAACTATTAATATATACTTTACTGTTTTCAATTCTAACTTTCAGTTGCTTAATTATTACACCAATATTTTTCAAATAATTATTGTCATTGGATACATATTTATAAAAAATGTCAAATGTATTACAAAATTTTTCCATAAGATTTGCAGAAACACTCATAAAAAAATAATTAGTAGTATTTTCTTGCATTGACAATATTTTTATAATCAATTTTTGCATTATTGCTATTCCTCATAAATATCTTCGTATATTCCACACAATTTATTGCCAGGATTATAATATTTTGTCTGTTCTCATAAGTTTCACTGGTGTTGTCTGCTTTATAACAATTATTTATCTGTGTTTTTTGATACAAATGATCTTTGTTCTTCTGTTTCTTGACTTTTAGATTTAACAGTTAATTGTTTGTATTTTTATTACAATCTAAGTACAGTCTTAGCATTATCAATTTTATAACATCATTTACTGTCAGAAAGGTTATGAAGATATGAAATCGCTTTTCATTTATTTGCATTCTAAAAAAATATATTTTATTTGTTTCATTTAATATTTTTTACATATTACTCTTATTCTGAAATTAAAAATTGACTTCCTATAATGTTGAACATATGACCATGCTGAAATCAATTCATTTTCATAATTATTCATAACTATTTGCAACCAATTTTCCAGAAATGTTTATAACATTGGTAGTTTTTTTTCTTGAAAATCAATGTTGTTGGGGTGATAAGAATTATAAAGGTCTCCTAATTCTGCATTCGTAAAATTAATTATAACCATATCTTGTTCATCAAATACTTTTTTATTTTTAATAATGTTTATAATTTTTAGCATTTTACTTAGTGTTATAATTGTTTTGAAATCAACAAATATTGTGTCAGCAGAATCCAAAGTAGTGTAATATGTTTGTATATGTTTTAAATATTAAAGCATTATTAAACGTATATGTACAAATTTGGAAATATTGATGATACTCCAGAAAAGAATTAGTTAAATGATGTACAGAATAAAAGATTGCAGTAACTGGAAAAAGCAATGGACTAATTCGCAAGTTAAGACAAGTTTTAGTTAATGCAAATAAAATGTCTGCAAAAAAGTGCAAAATTAAACAATGGAAAAAATGCTGTGTTAAATAATGAGTTTAAATAATGTTCTTTGGTCAGTTCTGTTCTGAAAATTGGTAAAAAAGAGCTCGAGTCAAAAATCTCATTTGGCTAACTCAGAAGAGTGTGTGTGTGTGATATACAAAATTACAGAGATAAGGAAACATTTACTTATATTAAATCTCTACATGTTACGAACTGAAATGTGTTTTAAACTTTCCTATTTCAACTACAAATAGCCAGTTAGATGACTAAAACTTACTAATATTATTATTCAGAGTAAAATAAACTCTTAAAATTATTATTTATTTTTGCTATTGTTCTTTTAACAGCAAAATTATTTAGCTGCTAATTGACTGATTCGCACTGGATATATTATGTGGCACATTTAACAAAGGCATTAGTAAATGGAATAGATTAACAAGATTTGATTTAACAACTTCAGATCAATGGCAAATATATATGAATCATGTGAAGAAATATAAGCTTATGAAAAGAATAATAGATAATAAGCTTAAAGTTGCAATTCTATTGTGGATGTCAGACATAGATGTATTAAATGTGGAAAATCACTTATATGAATTAAAATTGCCTGAAAAAATAACCTATTAGATGTTACTAATAAAATTAATTACATACATTAAACGAATAATATCAAAATTTATGAAGCATCTTAATTTTTGTGATAAAATGAGTCACAAAATGACATTATGAGCATATGACTTGGTATTATGAACATTAGTGAATAATTGCAAATCCAAATGATATGTCAATAAATTGTTACTAGATCAGCTGTTACAGAGGATAAGAAAGGTAAATCTTAGAGAGATACTACAAAGTCATGTTGAAACTTTTAAAAGTTTGAGAGCAAAAACAAGTGCAACTGTGACAAAGGCATGAGATACACGTAGAAAGCTAACACAGCCCCTTTCTACTTATGTCTGTGAGGAAACAGGCTACATAAAATGTCAAAGTGATGCAATCTGCAAGTGAAAAGTTAGGCTGCGTAATCTGAGAATAAATCAAAAGAAGGAGTGTCTAAGAAGTTTGAAATGGTAGCAGATTAAAAAATAATGATGATTTGTCTAAGTTAAACATAAAAATCAATGGTCAAAATGCTCAAATGCAAATTGGCAGTGGGGCAGATATATCATTAATAGTCTTGAAAAATTGAACATGGATTCATAGAAAATCAAAAGTTAACATCAAATTAAAAAGACTTCAGTGATACTGTCAGACATAAATGGAAATCAAAGAAATATTAGGGGAATTGAATAAATATTAGAAAATGAGTGATAGTGCCTGTAGTGATAAGAATCCATAGGAAACAATTACCATTATTTGTAATTGATTGACAGATTAACCCAATATTAGAAAAAAGATGTTTAAGCCTCTGCAAATAAAACTTAATATTGTAAAAAAAGTAAATTAGAAAATAAAAGTAAAAAAAAATTCCACAAGCACTTTAATTCTAAGCCTATGAAGTTTAATACAAAACCAAGTGATATTGAGTCAATGGTTACAAACAATATAGATCATGGCAGGTCACCTTTGTGCTCAAGCTAAAAGTTGAACAGGGTGAATTAAGAAGTAAAGACATAATTACACCTTGGGATGAATCTGCCAGGTTATGCCAATAGTACCAGAAATAAAACTGATTGGAAATGTAAGCATATGCTGTTATTATCAAATTACAGTTAACAAGAAAATTATAATAACATCATTCCACTCTTCTTACACTTGGAAGCAAAATATATGTATGATTGTATTGATATAATGTTTAAATTTTATAGATCTGATGAAAACTTTTAAAAACAGTTGAAACTAAATAAATAAATATATTTTGCTTTAAAGTGTAAGAAAAGTGGAATGATGCTATTATATTTTATATATAAAAGCAAAAATAAAGAAGCAAAGAGAAATAGAAACTATTGAAGATTAAATAACAAAAAAATTTAAAAAGGTGTACCTAATGCCCTGCATGAAATAAATACTAACATCTTTATAAAAGGCTAAATACATTACAATGCCCAAATTAAAAGCAACATTTCATCAAATTGAGATGACCAAGTGAACAGTGCAATTGTTAGTTATAAATATGCATATAATATTGTTTAACCTCAATAGACTACCATACAAGATGGCCATAACTCTGAATGTTTTCCAGGCATAGATAGATGTTTTATCAAAATGTGAAAAGAGCATTATGTCATTTATTGATGATGTATTAGTAGTCACTGCCAATGAAATAGAATTAAAGCAAGAGTACATATATTCAGGACAAGATTAAATGTCAAGAAATCAATTTGGCTTACAAGAGAGAGAAAATTTTCTGGAACATATTATTAATAAGTATAGAAAATATCCAAACCCAGAAAAAGCAGTTGCAGTGAAAAATGCTCCAAAGCCAAATGATGCTATGCAATTGATGGCATTTTTCATAATTTGGTAAACTTCAAGAAAATTTTGGAGAAAAAACCACATATGACTAAGTCCTATATTGAACTTTTGAAAAAAAAACCAAAGATGGAAATGGAGAGAACTGCAAGGTATGGCTTTTTAGAGATAAATAAATTACTGTATTCTGAGAGGTTATTACTACACAACAATGAACAGCAAGAAATAATTATTACAACTAATACTTCTGAATTAGGGATAGGAGCTATGCTATCATGTAGTGTAAATGGTGGCAAACATTGTACTGCATAAGTCTTAAGAATGTTGTCTATAACCAAAAAATACAATATCTTGTGTTGGAAAGGAAAGTATTCATTTATTATTAACACTCGCAAAGCGCATGCACAATTAGCTTAAAAGGCTGATATTTGAATGTAATACAATTGTCAACATGCACTATATAAAATAAATGCTTATTTACATATGATTAAGTTTCAGTTGGAGTGATGTTTAGTAAATTCTAGACAATTTTACCGATGTCATTCATTCAGACATCGTAGATAGTAATTTAAAGTGAGTGGTCTGTCCTCACACTTTCCTTACCAGTACTTCAGATTTGCTCATATATAAGCATTTGAGTTGTAGGAATAGGTGGATTCATTTTATTCCTGCATAAATACTATATCTTGTGTTGGAAAGGAAAGTATTCATTTATTATTAACACTCACAAAGCGCATGCACAATTAGCTTGAAAGGCTGATATTTGAATGTAATACAATTGTAAACGCGCTAAAACGCGCTATATAAAATAAATGCTTATTTACATAGTTTATGTTGTAAAACGTTTTCACCAATATGGATATGGGTAGTCTTTCATGATTTATACCAATTACAAATAATTATTAGGAATAATGGAAAAAGTAAGATAATCCCAGACCATGCATATGAAAAAATGTTGTTGGATAAATATCTTAGTATCATATGACTGTGAATACTGTTATAGACCTACAAAACAGAAAAAGCATGTGAATGGTTTCTAAAACTGGACAAAAGTGCATGAAACCTGCATGAATATGAGTCAAATTATATAAATGTTTTAAAGTTAGAAATTATTATCACTATTGTCATAGCTGAATGGATTAACAGAAATAAAGTTTATCTCATTATTAGAAAATGGATAAAATGCTGATGACCAGCTAAATGACTGAATAATTGGTATCCAAAATATGAAATGTCTGACAAAACTTGTCTACTTGCCTCAAACTGTATTTTTATGATGGGCAATGAAAGAATACCTCATAAAGTCAGAAAAATAATTTTATGACTATGAGATAAAAGATATCTTTGTATCATCAGGATAAAGAAATTTGCATGTTTCTGTGTTTGGTGTCTAGATTTAAATAGTGACATCAAAAAACAGTAAGTCAAAGCATAGCAAATTTACTAGCCAAGAAATGTATTCTAGTTTCAAACGATGGAAGCTTGGAATCAAGTTCATAAAATATTTTTAGTAATCATAGATGTGTATCTAAAATGGGTTTAATATTGCGTAGTACAGAAAGTAAAATATAAGTTTTGAACAATGTTTTGCAACACATGATTATCCAATAACTATAGTGGCATATAATGGAACCAGGCTTAGTTCAGAAAAGTTTCAACATACCCTTGCTTCAAATAAAAATTGAAAAAAGTTTCTCTACTTCAAAACGAACTGATAGAACTAAATAATGAATGAGAAAAATAACTATAGAGCAAGAGTTAACAAGGCTTACTTCGGTACACAAAAGACTGAGAAACCTAAAAGAGTATACTGTAAACAAAATATATTGAATTATGTATAAAGCAAAATTATAAGAGTGATATGAATAAGTTTCTGCATTTTTTGAGTACAGGGAGAAATGCTATGTTTATATATGGGTACTTTATTAAAGCATTAATAAATGTGTATATAAAGATTTAGAAACAATAATATCACTAGAATATTCCAGAAAAGAAGTAAAACGAATTCAGTAATTGCAAGAAGCAGCATGATAATTTGCATATTAATAAGATCTTAATTTATGCAAATAGATAAAGCTAATAATATCTGCAAAACGAAAATTGAAAAAATAAATAAATAGTGTAAAATTGAGCAGTACAAAAGAAATGAAGCAAATGGTGTGGTGAGTACTGAGGTTACATTTTGTTCTGTGTTCATTTTTATTGTTCTAGAAATTAGTAAAGAAAAGTTGTTGTCAATGATCTAATTTGACCATCTCAGAAATATATATATGAACAATAATGTGTTTATAAAATTAGATAGTTAAAATCATTTATGTACATGAAATGTCTACAAAGATATGAACTGTAAAATATTTGCCTGAATGTTTGTGATGATGGTATATTAAATGTGATATGTTGGAGTATATCCATTATGTAACATTAAATGTTGAATGTATAGAAAATTGTAAACTTCATGTAAACTTTTGAAATACGAACAATTCATTAGTAATAACACACAGAGAGACTAGTCAGGTTAGTGTTGTATTATTCTTCACACTTCTTCAGATGTTCCTGGTCTGGATACTGCTCTAATCAATGAGATATTGTGTCAGAAGTGTCACATAGTAGAAATTTCATATATTTATATATGAGGGTTGGTTCAAATTTTTCTGAATCCTTCATTTTTCTCCTAAGAACGAGATTAGTTAAAGTCTTCCATACATTGGGTATTTTTATACTAAATTGATTTATAGAATTGTTTGCCATTGTTATATGAGCAGTTTCATTAAATTTTCTTTTTTGCATCTTTTTCAGAGCTCTATCCAATACTTTTGTATTTTCTAAATTGAACATGTGGTCATTTTACATGCATGG
Organism: Epiperipatus broadwayi; assembly: GCA_028023455.1. Taxonomy (NCBI): domain Eukaryota; kingdom Metazoa; phylum Onychophora; class Udeonychophora; order Euonychophora; family Peripatidae; genus Epiperipatus; species Epiperipatus broadwayi. Next base: position 37,290 of record JAQFVV010001533.1, read on the forward strand.
TCTGCTACTGTAGACACATTTGTTTTTTCTCTTTTAGCTATTAGTTTATATATTTTCAATCACTGTTTAACAGAGCATCAGGTCTCAACAATATTCCATATTCACATGACATTTCATAGATATAGTTTTTCATCTTCATTATTTCTAGTTTAGGCTTAGTAAAAGTTTGAATCCTACAAAATGTGGTATCACTTTGGAAACCTGTTCTAAGGTTATGTTGATTGCAGATTTTTTTTAGTTTGTCTGCCATTTCTGGTATGTATGGATACACTATAGTACCACTAATTGTTTTTTTCCTTTGGGGTCTTTTTATTATGTTTATTCAAGATTTTCAGGATGTTAGCTGATGGATAACTATACTTCATGAGAGTTTGCATTATATAAAGAAACTGAAGTAAAAGTCAAAGAACAATGCTTTATACATAAAAATAGACAATCCAAAAAATATTAAACCTTTAAATTACATTAAAAATCCAAAAAAGAAGAGAAATATATGAAACATATTACATTAAAAATAATTCAAATAATTGTATGAATACTTGCAAAAAAATCAATAAATTTAGTTAGAAACTGTTCAATTAAAAACAAATGGAAAATTATATAGGACTATATATATAAAGTTATATAATATATGTTTTATTTGTTTTGTTTATTATTATGTTATATAGTGAAATTTTTTAAATTATATTGAATCTATATGAAGGTTTTTTCTATTATACTAAAATTTTATATTTATTATTATTGTTATTTTAGACTCATTATGAAACACTAGATAATGTTGTACATATAAAAATTACTTAATATTATAACAGATTATTAACTTTTGAATAAGTCATTAAATCATGTTCTGAAATGGGCTTTTTATAAGCTGTTGTATATGATTAATATTATTTGTTATAATCGTTAATTAGTAAAGCCATTTGTTTAGCAGTCACAAATTTATCACTAATTATTGAAAAGAATCAGCAATAATAACATTAGTTTGGGTTTTATAATTATATTTTTTCACTTAGTTTTCTTCAAATTTGTTTAATATTTTGTTACTTATTTACTTTTGTATAGTTTTGTCAATGATTCTATGTCTTTTTATTATTTTTTGAATATATATATATATCGTAACCATCTACACAGAAACATAGTTGTGTGTGCACATAATGAAAAGTAAAAACAAACAGACAAAAACTTGGGTATATATTTTCTGCATTTTCCTGGAATAAATAATGGTTAAATATCTCTGAATGAAAACAGAATTTTATTATTAATTAAAACTTGTATAAAATATCTATTTTTTAATTAATACTTGTATGCATTTATATTATCTATTTTAGAAATCTTTGATAAGATTTCCAAATGTAGCTTTTTAATTAAAAGTGCTTTTGGATGAATTAAAATTGCTTCCTATCAAGAGAAATATAAAAAAAACAGTTTTTAAATTTGTGTTGTTATCACCTCAGATGATTCTATAAAAAGTCTGATAAAAATATCAGTTTAGTCTGGCTTGTTATTTCAAACAGCTGGCTAAGAGATAGCTGCAAAATTAGTAAAATAAATTTGTCCAGTAGTTTGATGCAATTTGTTGGTAACTGTATTAAATAATGGCAACAGTAAAGCTAGCTGCAGAGATGGCTACTAGAGTTATGCAAAAAACTGCATGAAGATGTAAGAATGTAAGGGAACAGCTGCTCTACAGTTCAATAGGGGATTTTGAATTCACATGGAGAAAAATGACCCACTTCTTTGTGTTGACATCCATAGCTACAAATGTGTTCTGAAAAAACAGCTAACTTTCCTGGATCAATCGTAGACAGAAAGGAGCTGATCAATGTCAACAACCATATTTGAATTATAATGTTACTTGATGATGACAATTGCCTGGATTATGCCTATATTTCTCATGGACCAAAAACCAAGTTTACCAATAGAAAATGTGAAGAAATGAGTATACATATGCTGCTGTTTATCTAGACATGCAGGGAATCAGAAATAAATGTGTCACGTGTATATACAGCGAGTTATTTTATTTTAATATTTTTTGATCTGAAATGACATTTTAGAATTTAGAGATATATAATCTTTTAAATTGTTAAAACTCTATATTTGTAAAAAAAGAGTAACATAAAGAAATAACTCTGCTTGGATTAAAAAAATCCAAGTGTCAGAATTAACAGTTAAAAGATATAAAATCTTTTAGAGAAGCAACCTGTGATAATGCAATCATAATTTTGTTTGAATTAAAATCAACAAGTAAATCTTTTAGATTAATTTAAAAGAATTGATAATTAATTATTCAACAATCAAAAGTGACCTGTCATAAAATTGACTATATCTTTTTTTAAAGAAAAAAAACCATAATTAGTTAAGAGTAACCTGATGGAAAAACAAATCTTTTTTAGAGTAATTAATCAACAATAATCGGATCAAGAAATTATATTAAACTGTTACAAAAGAATTAAACACCATGATTATATGATTTCCAAATGGAATTGCTAAAGTAATTTTTAATAATTTTATTGGAATAAATTGAAATATACATTAATAGATAACTGTATCATTAAAATGTAGGAACTTAAATTTTTAATCATGTATTTATTTTATATGACTAGTGCAATATAAGTGAATTGCACTGTGTAATAATGTGTGTATATATATGTCAATACTTGACAAATAGAACATATATGTCAAATTTAATCATTTTTTGCTATTAAGAATATCAAGTAAAATATATAATGTAGTCTTCTGTTTGTGTCTGCAATTGAATACACATACATGTATGCTAAATATGTTATTAGATATGATAGAAAATGAATTTCATTTATATAATTAATCAACTATGGTAATGCACATATATGTGCAATTATATATGTATATGTGTGTGTTTTAGTAAACCTAGCATATGTAATAGTATTATTAAAAACATAAGTTAAAAATTGTAATCATGTATTATTTGTAGGACAATTTAAATATATTCAGAAATTACATGCACACACATATGGGCATATATATATATGTCAATTGTATTGCAAATACCAGTGTGTTCACATAGACAGTTTTATGTAAATTGTAATCATGTTTTGACAATTCAAATGTATTCATTGCAAACTAATGTACTGCTCATCTGTGAAAATTATATATATGTAAACCCATTAAAAATATTATAAATCATAGTAATACCTTGAATTTGTAAATCACATATATGTAATTTGTTATAATTGGAATTTTGTACAATCACATAAATGTAAATCACAATGTGATAATTTATTATTGTATGTTAATCAAAATCAGAAGACTTAACTGATATGTACAGTTTAATTCTAGAGAACTTAATATCATTATTTATTGTTAATAAACTTGTGTTCGGTTATGAAAATTATTCCAGTGATTCTAAATATTTTTAGAATATGTTTCCGGTATGTCTTGGTCACATAACAGTAATAGAGCTTAAGTTCTCTGAGTTAGATTCATGAATTAATGACTGAATATATAAATGGGGATGTATATAAATGCTTTGGGGCATCCAGAGATGATCAATCAACATCCAGGTTGGTGCAAAAGAGAATACTATTTAAAACCCATCCACTGTGTTTTTATTTAGTTTTGTCTATTAGAATTTAAGTTTATAGATGGCCAGAACATTAATGGTATTTAGTAGTCAGAGCATTGATGATGATCAGCATGTATTAATATCCCAGTATTATTTTTTCATGATTATATATTCTAATGGATTAGCATTTAACTGGTGCATTCAAAGTTATGTTTAAATAATTTCCCAAGCTTGCAAAGGCTCAATAGTTAACCTCATTTATAGAAGACCCATTTCTTATCCAGTCACCAGATTGACTGTTGACATATTTTTTATTGTTCAAATCCAATCACAAGATCGACTGTTGATTGTATTCTGATTTATTTTGCTGATGTATTTTGATGGATCATTCATTCATGATGATAAATGGTTATTACTTTTGAGTGAGTAACTTTATTTTTATAATGTTGGTGAATTTATAATTTTAGATGCTCTGAGGAATAACTGATCTCTTCTGATCCATCTCACTCAGAGATTTCATGATCTCATTCTCTCTTTAATATATAAAATATTTTTATGATTACTAAACATTACTTTAATAATTAATTTGATATTTCATTTTGTGTGAAATTGGAGGGGGGTGATGATTTTTCCATCACTCCAGGTATAACTACCATATATCATCATCCCATACCTCATACTATTACAATAGATATAAACTGAAATCAATAAAAAATAAAGAAACCAGTCAGTGGAAATAATGTGGAAAAACTATGTCCACATTCCCCCGCAATGCATTCAAGTGTTTTTTCCACATAGTCTAAAATTATTTTATACTTTGATATTAGATTTACATTTAATAAAATAATAAATAAATGTACTGGTTTCATTTAATACCTGCAACTTTTATGAAATAGAATATACAATGGTAAATCCAAATTTCTCAGTTTCATAATAATATTTGTACTCTAAATCTTATTCTATTTTAATAATAAAAATATTTACAAATCTATCGTTTTTACTATAATAAATAAAAGTAATTTTATCTGTTTTAAAACTAAAGCTAGCAAATTTTAAATTGATTAATATCTCAAGATTATGTAAAATAAGAAAACAAATGCATGGATGTAAAGTCTGTTTATGCATTTCAGGATATGACAATGTAAAGATTTTATATAGACTTTATTACCCAATAGTTTTGTGTTTCAGATAGCATTAATACAATAATGATACATTTAATCCATAAAGTTATGTGTAAGTTAATATTTTATATAGGACCTTTATATCATGAATATGCAGTGATAATGTTTCTTTTATAATGGCAAAAAATTAACTACTATATTATACAATATAAAATATGTATTACATTCAAATATCAGCCTTTCAAGCCAATTGTGCATGCGCTTTGCGAGTGTTAATAATAAATGAGTACTTTCCGTTCCAACACAAGATATAGTATTTATGCTTGAAAGGCTGATATTTGAATGTAATACAATTGTAGACATAGTGCTATATAAAAATAAATGCTTGTTTACATATGATTAAGTTTCAGTTAGAGTGATGTTTAGTAAATTTTAGACAATTTCACCGACATCATTCATTCAGACATCGTAAATAGTAATTTTAAAGTGAGTATTTTATCGTCACACTTTCTTTGCCAGCACGTCAGATTTGCTCATATATAAGCATTTGAGTTGTAGGGATAAGTGGATTCATTTTATTCATGCATAAATACTATATCTTGTGTTGGAAAGAAAAGTGTTAATAATAAATGAGTACTTTCCGTTCCAACACAAGATATAGTATTTATGCTTGAAAGGCTGATATTTGAATGTAATACAATTGTAGACATAGTGCTATATAAAAATAAATGCTTGTTTACATATGATTAAGTTTCAGTTAGAGTGATGTTTAGTAAATTTTAGACAATTTCACCGACATCATTCATTCAGACATCGTAAATAGTAATTTTAAAGTGAGTATTTTATCCTCACACTTTCCTTGCCAGCACGTCAGATTTGCTCATATATAAGCATTTGAGTTGTAGGGATAAGTGGATTCATTTTATTCATGCATAAATACTATATCTTGTGTTGGAAAGAAAAGTATTCATTTATTATTAACACTCGCAAAGTGCATGCACAATTGGCTTGAAAGGCTGATATTTGAATGTAATACAATTGTAGACATAGCACTATATAAAAATAAATGCTTGTTTACATATGATTAAGTTTCAGTTAGAGTGACGTTTAGTAAATTCTAGACAATTTCACCGACGTCATTCATTCAGACATTGTAAATAGTAATTTAAAGTGAGTATTTTATCCTCACACTTTCCTTGCCAGCACTTCAGATTTGCTTATATATAAGCATTTGAGTTGTAGGGATAAGTGGATTCATTTTATTCCTGCATAAATACTATATCTTGTGTTGGAAAGGAAAGTATTCATTTATTATTAACACTCGCAAAGCGCATGCAAAATTGGCTTAAAGGCTAATATTTGAATGTAATACAATTGTAGACATAGCGCTATATAAAAATAAATGCTTGTTTAAATATAAAATATTGTAAAAACCAATAATAACAATATAAAAATTATATTAAATATCTAATCAATATTACCATTTGTTTTCTAAATCAAATTTAAATTTGGGATAGGAACAGAATGTTATCAGATAGTGTTGTGAAGACACGAACATTAAATAGAAATAGAATATTATTTCAAAATAAATAAGTTTCAACTCAAATATTAGAAAATAATAATCAACTTAATTAGAAAAAATAAATGTTTTATAGACGTTCTTAATTAGTTTGTTTTACTGACTAAGCACTTTTTAATCAAACTCATTTAATAATGTTGGCGAAATTTTCACTCTTTTAAGAGATGCCAGTACATATCATTTCTTACCGTTTTCTGATTGATATTTACCCCATTGGGTTTATTTATTTTGCCTTAAGATCCTTTATTAGATTCAATTGCAGCTTAAATGTTAGGAGTGTACTTTAATAAAAAATATAACTAAATCATTAGGACGCCTTTTTACATATGATATAACTCAAAAATTATTACTAACATATAAAAGTGATGTATAAAATATTCCTTACACATTTACACATCTTCAAAACAAGGATTAACTCTATTCAACTTTGAGGTTGAAATTTAAAAACTCTTAAAACATATATTTGCAATATAGAAGTTTTTTTATAGGTTTAAAAATAAAATAAATCACAATTAAAACCCCATTCAATATCAACGATAATATTATCAAATAAATACATTACCTGTACATGGGCATAGTACTACCTGAGAAAATTTTATTACATTAATAATAAATATATTAACTAAATTTAAAAAAGCATTAACTAAATTTAAAAAAGCAATTATGCTAAAGTGCATTAATTAACCTGTCCAATTTATTGCACAATTAATTTCATTCTTGTAATATAATTATTTCTGAAAACAACATAAAGAATAATTAATTCCATTTATCATATTTGTTGACTCAAGGTAAATTTATGCAACATATCAATCCGTTTTTAGCTTGATCATAACTTCGACGTTTATCATATTTCACATTTTTTTGATAATCCACAATTCAGAAGTGGCATTTAAATATTTAGTTTCACAATCCAGTATTCTTTGAATGTTATATAAATGTTTATCATTAGTAATCTTTAATGCAATTCCTTAAGTACTGGAAACAATTTTATAGTTTATTTCAGTTTATTTCACAAACTGATTTAATTCATTTGAACAGCTGCTATAATTTTCCAAAAGGTTAATGTTATTTCAAGATATAAAATTAATCCACTCATTTATAGATCTTTAATCCATGATGTCATTAATTTTGATTGTATCTCTGATAAAGCAAATAGCTTATTATTTATAACAAAGTGGTTTTCATTACTTTTTAAATCAAAATTCATTTCTGAAAGCAATAAGTTTATAGCAGAATAATTGAGTTGAAAAATGTATTGTTTACAGTTATTCCTTATTTAGAAATATTACCAAAATTACCCTTTTCTTTATTTTTTTGTAAGATCCCATATAAATATAATTTATCCAATCACTTCAAACACATTTTAGCAAAACTCTTTATTTGTACACATATATACACCTGCATTTTAACTGTCCATCAGTCATCTTCAGAACCAATTAACTTAAGAAATTAAAGTAAATTGGCTCTGAAGAAGACTGCAGGACAGTCAAAACATAGGTATATATATATATGTACAAATAATGAGTTTTGCAAAAAAGTATTCAAAGTTGTTTGGATAAATTGTGTTCTTTATTTATTTGAAGACAAGATAATTCACAACAATGAGATAAATATGCATCTCTTTCTTGAAAAAATGAACATAATTAATAAGTATTGTGACAGTCAGATGATGTATGTTGATTTAACCCAGTTCGAATACTAGGCAAAAGTACCTCGAGGCCACCCATATGCGAGATATTAAACCAAGAATACTATGACCTCTGCCCTATTCGTCTAGTCTCGAAGCTACCATGAACCGAACAACACTATCTGAGACACGCATAGATATTTTCTTCCCGAGCCACGAGCTTAGCATCAGCGGGAGACATGGACAGAACCACCTACGGAGCTAAATAGTTAAATGTGCAAAAATACGTAGAAATATGTGTTTTGCGTGCCTGGATCATTTAAAAGTAAAACAAAGCATTGAAATATAACTAGCAAACTCAAGCTTTTTAGTTAAATAAATATCTTTAATAAATGACATTTGAAATATTATTAATAATTTAATGGCCTTCGCTATTCCCCGAAATTAATGAATAACTAATGAGACAATGAAAACCCGATTAATATGCTTGCGGTCTAAATCTTTCCTTCCCAGTTTTATTAAACATTGTCAACTCGAATCTGCTCGATAAAGTGCAATAATAAAAATCTTTCGCAAAGCAGTTTCTAATTGCTTTGCACTAAAACAGAGTTTAAAATGATTTAAGATGTATATCGCTAAATCTGACATACGTAAGAAGCTAATGGCAGACAAAAGAAGCGTTATCGAGGAGATCAAGTTGGCAAACAAAAAAAGGAAACTTACTCGTACTAAATTTTACAAGTATGAATAAAACTGGAAAGGGATTTTTATATGAACAATTAACTAATAAACTTAACCGCAATAGAATTAAAATATTTACACATGGGAGTAATGAAGAATAGCGAAGGAAAAAGGGTTAAATATCTAGATAGATGATCACATATACATATATCTAACTAGTCTAATAAAAATAGTTACATTATAAATATCATTAAACACACATTTCATAAATATTCAAGGAAGCAATTATAAAAGTATGGACAAAAAGGGTAGCATAATAAATAGTTCATGAGGAGAGATATGATTACCGTCCTTGTTCCTTGGTCATGTTCCATCGACGGGCGTAGCTTGATCCGTCTGACGAGATGTGTTTGTCCGGACAAGGAAAGTGGAAATCGGTAGCATGGTTTCACAAAAAGTCCTCCAGACACGGCACAGAGTTCAGATGACGATTGAGTAAATACTACAGCATTTTTCTGGTATTGAGGAACCCTCGGCGGTAGACAAGGTTATTTATTTGCCTAGCCAAGCATGGTAGACTCCATCGAATTCATATAATAAAATCACAACAGGCAACAGCAAAATTTCTAAAGTTCTCCACGGAGCAATCTGACAGCCCGCAAGAATACTCTGAATGAATAATCTTTTCCAAAAGGAAAATCTGAATAACTGATCTTTTCCAAAAGGAAAATCTGAAAGACTGATCTTTTCCAAAAGGAAAATCTGAATGACTGATCTTTTCCAAAAGGAAAATCTGAATGAACTTTTTCCAACAGGAAACTCTGATTGCCTTGTTCCAAAAGGAAACTCTGATTGCCTTGTTCCAAAAGGAAACTCTGATTGATTTGTCTTTTGTTCTCCCTTTTATTTATACCCTCTCTGTCAGCTACCTTCTATTGTTTGTATGATCTGAGATCTTGATAAGCCTCCCCATGCTCCTTTGTTTCAAAGTAACACCTTCTAAAAATAACTTTTACTTTTTTACTCTAAATTTCTTTCTTTAAACTTTGGGATTTTATTAATTAAAAAAAAGAAAGAGAAGGCCATCTTTAATTTGACTTGAATGGGCTTAACTAATTAAAAATATACATTCTTTTAGAAAATGTTGGTGGGCTTATCTCAAAATCAAATCATACTAAATATTTGAACAAGATTTAAAAGTAAAATACATTCTTATTTCTTTTAATACAATAAGCGTTTTATTTCAGCAGAATTTTGCATTAACTCATATATATATGCTTGACGTATATATATGTTTGACTAAACGGTTTTCACAAGTAATATTTTTAACAGCAATTTAATGTTACAATGGAATTTATTTAAAAGAAAATATTTACAAGCAAATACAAATTTAATAAACGTAATTAATTTTAGCTGTAATGCAAAACCCTGCTGATATTGGACTATAAACTTAATTTAGGTTTCCAATATTAATCAAGTTTATAGGAAGATGTGAAGCATGGATTGGACTTCAGATCCATTGCTTCATTTCCCAATAGTTAGTGTTTAAAAAAAAATGCTGTTGCTTCAGGTCAGAGGTAAGAATTTGTGCCAGGTGAGTTCAAGCCTACTCTTTATTTGGTGTAAAATTTAACTTATTACTGACTAACAGTTTTTCTTTCTTTTACTAAATAACTAACAGTTTATCCATAATTCAATCTGCTATATCTTAAAACGAGTCCGTGTTGTTTTAATCTAACAAGTTATGTATCTATTTTTAATTTTCATATTTTCCGGGGTCCGGTGGTATGCAAGGTTTTAAGTTTCTGGCATTGTATACTCCTTTTATGCCGTTATTATCTTCCAAAAGGAACGCATTTCTCCCGCATTCCTTTTTCAATGTATATGGCCCTAGATATATTGGGAAAAACTTTTTGAATTCTTTCCGTAATGTATTACTTGGCCTAGGGTCTCTCAGCCATACTTGCTCCCCTTGCCTGAATTGATATTGCTGGTTTCGTTTTTTATTTTTCCGGTGCAACGCAGCCCGTTTTAATCGTTCATATGCTATCTTTTGATCTTGTAGTTTATCTATCTTCTCCTCTTCCATCGGCATTTTGGTTTTAAATAACTGAGCTCTTCCTTTCCCATAATGCAGGCGAGTTGGAGTAAATCCTGTCGACTCATTCATTGTGTTGTTAATATATTGTACCACCTTTTCAGTTTTATTTACCCAGTCCCGATGGTTGGTTGGTATATATGTCCTAAAGAGTCGCCCTATTTCTCGCATGACTCTTTCTACACGGGTTAGCTCTGTGGATCTCTAATGGAAGTTAGCCTATGATGAATTCCTTGTTTAGCCATCCATGTCTTCCATTCTTTGGATGTAAATGCTGTGCCATGATCAGATATCACTATCTGGGGTTTTCCAACTTCTGGCAACTGTTTTTCCCAAGTGCCTTTATTGCTCCTTCTAGCGTTTGCTGTCCTTACTGGGTATGCTTTCACGTACTTTGAAAACACATCATACATGACAAATAGATATTGGAATCGTCGAAATATCGGTAATGGGCCATAATGATCTACAGCTAGCAGCTCATTTGGTTTAGATGCGAGGATTGGTTGTGGCTCTCCTGCATACGATCGATTTGGTGCTCTTGCTCCGAGCACAAATCTCACAGGTTTTCAACACCCGTAAGATCTGTGAGTACATCCCTGGCCAATAAAATTGACGTTTTATTGCTTCTTCTACTTTCCGAGGACCATAATGTCCCACCGACTGATGGATGTGGGTAATAATTTGGTGTCTCAATTCGTGAGGTATTATGACTTTCCATGGATTGTGAGGGCTTTTGGTATTAATCTGAAGGATCCCATCTGTGATTCTGTATTGATTATAGTGCCTACTGGCTGCCATCTTAGATGTAATAATGTTAATTATTTTCTTATATTGAGCATCCTGGGACTGCCAATACGCTAAATTCTGGAGGTGAGATTCCACTGTTTTTTCTGCTGTGGTTGTCATTATCTTCATTGCCTGGTTTCCTAAATCTGGATTTTGAGCAGCCATGGGCATAGGGTGGTGGCTTAAAATATCAGCCACAATATTCTGTGATCCAGGGCAATAAATGACACTATACCGAAACTGTTGAAGAATCAGGCTCCACCTTATCAATCTGTCATTGTTTAAATAGCTCTTGTTCAGAAATTCCAAACATTTGTGGTCAGTTATGATTACCACTTCCGATCCCAACAAAAACTGTTTCAGTTTCTGGCACGCCCACACTATTGCTAATGTCTCCTGCTCAGTTGTTGTATAATGCTTTTCTGCCCCTCTCAACGTCCGACTAATAAAGTATAACACTTAATGCTCATTTTTATCACCAATTTGAAACAACACAGCACCCAAGCCTTGCCTACTGCTATCTGTCTGAAGGTAAAAGGGGCGAGAAAAATCCGGATGGTATAACATTACTGTTTCCAAAAAATTATCTTTTACTTTAGACATTTCTTGCTCATGTTTCTCTGTCCATTCCCATTTTTTACCACTCTTCTTTATTAATTCAATTAGCTGTGTGGTGTCATAAGCAAATCTAGGATAGAAGCGGTGATAGAAATTACACAATCCCAGAAATGCTCGAACCTGCTTCTGGTTGGTGGGAGTTGGAAAATTCTTTATAGCTTCTATTTTTGCAGGATAGGGTTTGACACCTTGACTATTTACAACATGGCCCAAAAATTCAATTTCTTCCACTGCAAAAAAACTCTTTTCCATGTTGATAGTTATATTTTCACGTATGCATTCACGAAAGAAGCTTTCCAAATGACGCAAATGCTCATCGATGTCCTTTGAGGCAATCACGATATCGTCCACGTAACATACCATGTGTTCCTGTATTTGAGGAGATAAAACATTCTTCAAACATCTCATGAGGCCTGCTCCACTATTAATTAAACCGAATGGAACCCTCTTGAACACATGAGTCTGGCCATTGTAACGTAATGCCGTATACTTTCTATCGCGTTGGTCCAACGGCATTTGCCAATAACTTGCTGTCATATCCATGGTCGAGAATACAGTCTTCCCTGCGAGCTGCACAAACGTTTCATGCATTGGTGGTGGCACATCACGTTCCGAAATGGTCACATTATTTAGGCGACGCGCATCTAAACACAAACGCACATTTCCATTTTTCTTCTTGATTACAATCAATGGGTTATTGTAGGGTGAAGGGGCCCATTCAATAATATCCCATTCCAGCATCTGCTTTATTTGTTTATCCACTTCCTCTTTGTATTGGAACGGGATAGGGTATGTTTTTGTTTGGTGGTACGATTCCTCTCTAAGCCTAATTCGGTGAGTGTACCCTCTAATTTTTCCTGGTACGCCAGAAAATACCGCTATATATCTTTGTAAAATTTGTTGCAACTGCTGACTATGCTCGTTATTCCTAATCATTGATATGCCCACTTTTTGTTTTATCATTTCCTCATCGATCGCTTGTATAACACAACTTCCAATGGGGTGATTCTCTTGAGCCACTATTGTAAATGGGACTTGTATGCGTCTTCTAACATACATTTCCTCGTTGGGTAATGTATGATCCCTTGATACTGCTGAAGGAAATCTGAACCTAATACTAAGTCATACAACAAACCCTCCATTACTAAGAAGGCATGCTTAAAACATTTACCGCTAATTTTCATCTCAAACCACATTTGGTATCTTTCACTATTCATTTTTCTTCCATTTGCCAGAGTTAACTGGATAGGGCACATGGGAAACTTTAAGTATTTTGGGTTGCTTTCATATTCCATGGCTAGTTTTTTTGATATGATAGATACTTGACTGCCAGTCAACTAATGCTTGTATTTCATTGTCGTTTATGGTTACTTGAATGACTGGGTTTGAATTTGTGCCTATGTCTTTGTTATCCTTTTGTTGTACAATTGCTGTATGGGATGGCACAGCTTCTCTATTTTCTACTCTTGACAGGTTTGTCCTCTTTTGTTTGGCAATAGATTTATTTTGATATTTTACCTCCTTTTCATTTCTGTCTTCATCAAGATATTCATATTCGATAGCCATTAGTATACGAGTTGTACCTTCAATATCTTGCACTTGACTGCTTATCAATATTTTCCTTATCCAGGGTGGCATGTTGTGCCTAATCATCCTTACTATCTGCATTTCTGGATAATTGAATGCACTTAGGGCTTTAATTCGATTTACCTGCCTAACAAAAAACTGAGCATAAGTCTCTTGATGGTTAGCTGGGTATCTTTCATGCATTATGGAATACATCAACCCTTCCTGCTGCTCTGCACTCCAATACATTGACAACATTGCATTCTCATATTCTATAAATGTTTGTGGTTGTATAGACAGAGTGTTCCACCAGTCTCTGGCAGATTCTTTTAAATGATGACTGGAGATCGCCACTTTTTCTTGTTCTGTCATATTCTGAAATTGAAAAAACATTTTGAGACTGTCTAGGTGGTGTCTAGGGTTTCCACCCGGTTCTCCTCTAAAACATTGTATATGTACGAATTTTGCCACAGGAGATGTTACCGGATTAATTATTATTGGCATAAGGATTTGGTTGCCTTGTTGCGCCTGGATTGGATTCATCTGTTGATGAATGTTCATTTCCTCTTTATCCACATTCATCTGTCCATTTTCTTCTCCCTCCTGTATTTGATGCTTGACTGACACGTCCAAGGCATGCATATCCTTTCCTAATTCATTATCTATCAATGATTTAAGTTGTGTATCATCTTGCTTCTGTTGGGGTTGCCATTTAAAGTGAGTATCCTCGTCTGGCAATACTTTTGTTACAATAGTATGTTGGTGGAGCGCCATGTTTTCCTCCAAACGGTCCAGTCTTTGTGATGTCATATTCATGAATTGTTTTAACATGTTCATCATCATTTTGTTTTCTTGTCTCATTTCTGTGATGAGATCTTTCACATTGTTTTCTTGGTCACTATGAGTCAATGTTGCTGTATTTGGAAGGTTGAGCATTACCTCCTCATTGCTGTCATAATCTGCAACTTTCTTCGGTTGGTCCATTTTTGCCTAATATTGGCTATTTTGTTATATAACATTCACTTTGTTTGTAAAATGTGTTTGTCTTTTAATAAACAATCTGGATAAGTATATTTTTATACTAGTTATTAACACAAAAAAAAATTATTTCTTTCTAAAATAAGTCACTATTCTGAGTTCCAACTATCTGTTTTATTTATATGTTTTCAGAAATTTAACTTTGCCTACCTTACGAGGTCCTATCTTAACCCTATGCCTATATGTATCTGTTTGTACATGAAAATATATATATATAAAATCCTGCCGTGTCTGTCTTTAATATTTATACTACATATTAGTCTCCTCACTTTATTTATTGTTATATTTCATTAAAATATCACTGCTATTTTGTCCCAATATAATTAAAATAACACACAGCTTGACCTGGCTTTCTCTGACACCTGAAACAACTAAAAAATGCATTTACATTAATACAAGTATATATATAAAAAAATATGTGAGCAAAATATACGTAAGTCATGTTTAAAAATTATTTTGGCTCACTATGCATACATTGTTATTTTGATCATCTACTATAGTTTGGTTTATTTGATATCCGATATGAGAGATTGCACTTGCTGACAAATTTATTTGAGAAGGGCGCCAGTCGACAAGACAATGGCCATATCAAATATACATATTAATGGATAATTATCCAAGCACACATTGATAAGGTTTATAAAGTTTAATGCGATTACAATTTATTTTGATTTTCACTTCACTTTCAAAAAAAAAATCTCTGCATGAATAAGTAAATGGTATTTTAAATGACAATATTAAGTAAGTCTAAGACGTATAACAACTAAGTAAGGTAACATGTCTGACCTGGGTTTAAAACCACGCTACCATTTTGGTCAAGACAGAAAAAAATTTAACCAGCCTAAAGTACGATTAACAAAACAAAATATTAATACAAAAAACAATTAAAATAAAAGTAAAATCCCATGATAACCACCACTCCGAATTATGAACCTGGGATCGAAACCAACTACCATTTTGGTCACACCCGAAATAGATTAACAATTATCACGCAATTTTACAGAATCAATGCATTGAAATCAAAAACTGTTTAAAAACCATTTATATAAAACGGGTTTTACCGAACTATAACGAAGTGTATACCATATGCATCCATATATATGAATATGTACATCATTAAATAAGCATATATATGACTACATATAAATATACAAACAGATATACCTATACAAATATTTCTTTTATTATCATGTACATGAATTTATTAGAAAGATGTCAAATTGCAAACCACATACTCCTATTATTTCAGGCTAGTAAACGCTGGTCGCAACTATGAAAAGGAAGCAATGATTGCGGACATACACCTATTATTTCAGGCTACTCAGCAATCAAGAACTCTACAATGTAAGGGGACTTCACCTAAACGGTTACTCTAAGGGTCTTCACCAAACATGGTTACTAAAAAACAAGGGCTTCACCTAACGGTTACTCAAAGGGTCTTCACCTAACGGTTACTCAATAAATGATTCAATAGCATAATCCGAAATGGAGAAAAAATCTTAACTAAAGGGTGGCTGACATATATGTTATACAAAAATATATCTTTAATATATATATTTATTAACGAACATACGCATTTACTTTTCATAAAGTTGACAATTAAGTTTGTTATTATTGAAACAAAACTTATTTTATATCTATTGTTTGCACGGAACGTAATTTCAAAATATTTAAAAGTGAAAAAAAAATTCTGCATGATTAAAATTATTGATTTAATTAAGGAAACTAACGCAGAGAAAGTGAAACAATATAGTTTGAACTTATCAAACTTTTTGATCTTATAAAAAATTTCTATTAACGAAAGAATGTTATCAATTTTAATCTTTACAAAAATTTGTACAATGGAAACATAATTCTATTATCTATTTGCACCTTTAACTAAAATGTTATATTTCGAAAAAACATTATTATATTAAAACTTCTCAGATTTAAGCATTACTAAAGTAACATAAAGTACGAAAGCTATTTTAAGGGAGGGCGGGTGGGTATATAGTTGACACTTCCGCCTCATCGAAGGTATATACTTTATACAATAAACAACAATATGGCAACTGGCCATCGACAAAACTACTCATTCGGAAAAAAAAATCTTGCTATAATTCTGATATTTATTCTCATTAATATCTATTCACTATAAAAAAACTAACGGAGTGTTAACTTTTCTAAATGTAAAACATTCATTTCATATATATACCAAACTCGGAAAAAAAATTTTTACTTTATGACACATTTAACTTTTTAATTAATTTTAAAAAATGACATTTGCTCACATTAGGAAACAAGACTCAGAAAAAATTATATATATATTTTTTATATAAATATATTAGACCAAAACAAACTTCTCAGGGTATTAAATTTTTTTTAAAAAAATGACATTCGTCCCACTGCGACAACTTGAAGCAAAAAAATTCACGTATAACTAACAATTATTCGTGTTATTTAAAACAATCACTATATATATGCGTACAAATCCGAGGACAAAAAAAATTCTACATATATATTATTTTTAAAACATAAACGCTGCCTACAGGGTGTGGAAAATTTCGAATAGCCACACGATGGACGCCAGAATGCGGAAAAAAAAAATCTACTGTGACAGTCAGATGATGTATGTTGATTTAACCCAGTTCGAATACTAGGGAAAGGTACCTCGAGGTCACCCATATGCGAGATATTAAACCAAGAATACTATGACCTCTGCCCTATTCATCTAGTCTCGAAGCTACCATGAACCGAACAACACTATCTGAGACACGCATAGATATTTTCTTCCCGAGCCACGAGCTTAGCATCAGCGGGAGACATGGACAGAACCACCTACGGAGCTAAATAGTTAAATGTGCAAAAATACGTAGAAATATGTGTTTTGCGTGCCTGGATCATTTAAAAGTAAAACAAAGCATTGAAATATAACTAGCAAACTCAAGCTTTTTAGTTAAATAAATATCTTTAATAAATGACATTTGAAATATTATTAATAATTTAATGGCCTTCGCTATTCCCCGAAATTAATGAATAACTAATGAGACAATGAAAACCCGATTAATATGCTTGCGGTCTAAATCTTTCCTTCCCAGTTTTATTAAACATTGTCAACTCGAATCTGCTCGATAAAGTGCAATAATAAAAATCTTTCGCAAAGCAGTTTCTAATTGCTTTGCACTAAAACAGAGTTTAAAATGATTTAAGATGTATATCGCTAAATCTGACATACGTAAGAAGCTAATGGCGAACAAAAGAAGCGTTATCGAGGAGATCAAGTTGGCAAACAAAAAAGGAAACTTACTCGTACTAAATTTTACAAGTATGAATAAAACTGGAAAGGGATTTTTATATGAACAATTAACTAATAAACTTAACCGCAATAGAATTAAAATATTTACACATGGGAGTAATGAAGAATAGTGAAGGAAAAAGGGTTAAATATCTAGATAGATGATCACATATACATATATCTAACTAGTCTAATAAAAATAGTTACATTATA
Source organism: Epiperipatus broadwayi (assembly GCA_028023455.1). NCBI lineage: Eukaryota > Metazoa > Onychophora > Udeonychophora > Euonychophora > Peripatidae > Epiperipatus > Epiperipatus broadwayi. The sequence continues at coordinate 55,432 of JAQFVV010001533.1, forward strand.
AATATCATTAAACACACATTTCATAAATATTCAAGGAAGCAATTATAAAAAGTATGGACAAAAAGGGTAGCATAATAAATAGTTCATGAGGAGAGATATGATTACCGTCCTTGTTCCTTGGTCATGTTCCATCGACGGGCGTAGCTTGATCCGTCTGACGAGATGTGTTTGTCCGGACAAGGAAAGTGGAAATCGGTAGCATGGTTTCACAAAAAGTCCTCCAGACACGGCACAGAGTTCAGATGACGATTGAGTAAATAATACGGCATTTTTCTGGTATTGAGGAACCCTTGGCGGTAGACAAAGTTATTTATTTGCCTAGCCAAGCATGGTAGACTCCATCGAATTCGTATAATAAAATCACAACAGGCAACAGCAAAATTTCTAAAGTTCTCCACGGAGCAATCTGACAGCCCGCAAGAATACTCTGAATGAATAATCTTTTCCAAAAGGAAAATCTGAATGACTGATCTTTTCCAAAAGGAAAATCTGAAAGACTGATCTTTTCCAAAAGGAAAATCTGAATGACTGATCTTTTCCAAAAGGAAAATCTGAATGAACTTTTTCCAAAAGGAAACTCTGATTGCCTTGTTCCAAAAGGAAACTCTGATTGCCTTGTTCCAAAAGGAAACTCTGATTGATTTGTCTTTTGTTCCCCCTTTTATTTATACCCTCTCTGTCAGCTACCTTCTATAGTTTGTATGATCTGAGATCTTGATAAGCCTCCCCATGCTCCTTTGTTTCAAAGTAACACCTTCTAAAAATAACTTTTACTTTTTTACTCTAAATTTCTTTCTTTAAACTTTGGGATTTTATTAATTAAAAAAGAAAGAGAAGGCCATCTTTAATTTGACTTGAATGGGCTTAACTAATTAAAAATATCCATTCTTTTAGAAAATGTTGGTGGGCTTATCTCAAAATCAAATCATACTAAATATTTGAACAAGATTTAAAAGTAAAATACATTCTTATTTCTTTTAATACAATAAGCGTTTTATTTCAGCAGAATTTTGCATTAACTTATATATATATGCTTGATGTATATATATGTTTGACTAAACGGTTTTCACAAGTAATATTTTTAACAGCAATTTAATGTTACAATGGAATTTATTTAAAAGAAAATATTTACAAGCAAATACAAATTTAATAAACGTAATTAATTTTAGCTGTAATGCAAAACCCTGCTGATATTGGACTATAAACTTAATTTAGGTTTACAATATTAATCAAGTTTATAGGAAGATGTGAAGCATGGATTGGACTTCAGATCCATTGCTTCAGTATAGTCGTCTAAAATATATCTATTTACCAACACTTTCAGTTAAAAAAATTCAGTAATTTATTGTTGAAACAGAGCATTTCACAAGTCAATTTTCTCATTACCAGATGACTAGAATAAATGAGATTACTTGAAATAAAAAATTAATGATGTTTTTTTTAATTTATCTATTATTGTTTATTTTTTCTCCTAGAACAATGAGAGGAAATCATATGCATAACAAATGCAAATGCCTGGCTGTTGATCTCACTGGTTATTTTATAGATGGCAAACAAAATATATCTTTAAAAAAATTGAACCTATTTAGATGCTGACAGTAATAAGAATTTTTCTAGACACTGGATTTTTCAAATGGCAACTTTTATACCAGTTATCACATGATGTCTGGATTACAGAAAATTTTTCATCATGCATTGGAGTTTATTTATCTGTAAAATATTGTAAGAGATTGTCACAGTTTTTACTCGCCAAATGTGGTGGTGGTGGCGGCGGCGGCGGTGGCCACCATGCCTCACAAGCACGTCGTTTTTGGCTCTTAGAAAAATCAAAGTTTTCTAAAGTTTACTGTATGTTTTATGATCGTTTATATATACAACACTTGTATAAAGTACTATTAAACAGCTTCAAACAAACAGGTAAGTCTGTTTTAATATTTCTTACCTAAATATAACCATTTTTTGGGTCGTTTAATAACCCATTAAAAATTACCATAATGGAGGAAATTTGCAATCCTCACCAATCCAACGATATCGATGATAATTTGATAGCTAGTACTGATCCTTCCAATTTTCATTCTGGAATTAACCCAGATTCACGTAACAAAAACAATCAAAAATTAAATAAAAAAATTAAGCCACTAACTGAAGGGCTTTTTCAAACTGAAGAAAAAAGCTCCGAACAACAATCACGTGGAGAAAGCCTTAACGTTAATATGAAAAATTTTCCTAATCTAACAAATAATAAAACCGATAACTACAATCAAGTTAAAAACACCAATAAAAGTGAAATCAAACATGATTCACCAACTAAGCCTTCTAATTCTGGAAATTTATCAAATATAAACACTTATGCAAGAATTGTTAAAGATTACTCAGCAAGCATGGTAAATAACGTTCAACTTACATCGGAGGAAATCATAGATACTTTTAATCTTGATAATGAGAACGATGAAAATGAAACAATGGACACAGATTTCTCAAACTCTCAACAAATAACTCCGGAATTATATGCCTATTATACAGAAAAATTCCACTCTACCATTCCACAAAATTTATTAAACTCTTTCAAAAAATTTCACAACCACAAATCTGTCATAATAACCGTAACAAATAGTAATTGTGATCTCACAAAATTTCCAATCGATGAACTATATCAATTATTAACGGAAAAGAAACTATGGAATTACCTTTATAAAATATTGGAACATCCAAACAACAGATATTTATGCCTTGAGTTTCACAATAAAATGCAAAAAGATATATTTAAAAATAATATTAAATTCATTAATGGGAAAATGATTTGCTATATCGATATTATGCGCCCTCTTTTGTTAAAAGGTCAAATTAAAAAATGTCATATTGATTTTTCAGAAATTGATCTCCAACTATTACTTAAACAATATGGAAACGTCTCTGATTTTAAATATCTATTAAACAAAAATGCGATGACTCCTCTATTCACAAATATAGCAACGTTCTCATTCACTCTAAATAAAAACACTAACGCAACAGATATTCCTACGGTACATTCCTCTGAAACATCGCCGCTAACTATAACATTTAAAGGTGTTCCTCCTCAATGTTTCTCATGCAAAGAAAGAACTCATATAATAAAAAATTGCCCGAATAAATTTTGCACTGAATGTGGACTTAAAATCACAAAGCCACATCAATGTACGAAAGCTCCAAAACAACAACAAGGCAATGATATACTGCCAGCTGAAAAACAACTACAAACATCTTCATCATCAAAAACTTTTGGACATTCCTTAATAAAACAAATTACAAACATTAATCCCCCTATCACCAAAGCCAACCAAGATAAAATTAAATATAAAGAACCACCAGCTGATAAACTTACACAGGCATCATCATCAAAAAATATTGAACATTCCTTAATAAAACAACCTTCAATCAATAATCACCCTATCACCAAGACCAAACAAGATAAAATTATACATAAAGAACCACTTGACACAAACACAGAATCTGAGGATGAAAACATAAACACTTCATCATCATCATCATCAGAACATCATGAGAATACCTCAGATGACAATACACCCTTTCAAATAGCCAACAAACACAAGACTAAAATAAGGGAAAAAAGAAAAATCAATAGCAGCAGCACAAAGACAGCTGACCAACAAAAGCCTTCTGACAATTGTAATCTTATTTGCAATACAGAAAAAAATAAAACTTCTATCCCAGTAACAAAGAAACTTAAAGCCAATAATCCCAGCACTTCTCCAGCTGAAGTCATAACAGACAGCCACTGGACAAGACAATCACTCTTAAATGATGCCACTCTCACTCCAGAACAAAAAAAATTTATGGCAGGAGTGGACATTAATAGAAGAATTTCCAGGAAATCTTCAGACGATAATTATTCACAAACGAAGCATACCACATCCAACACAGCATCTGAACAAGATCCTGTCCCAATGAAAACACCACCATAAATAATACAACTTTATTATTTATCATTTGCCTCCTCTCCAAAATAAATGGATAAAAGCTTAATACTAGACTTTGTAAAGGTATATCTAATAGGTCACACTACTAACCATTTTATTTCTTTCCTATTTATGGCTTTACACTTACACAATTATTTCTACACACACACAACACAAATCCTTCACTATGGATATTAACATTACTGAAATTAACACAAGGGGCCTAAACTCTAATGAAAGAATTCATGCATTAAGTAACTGGATTAAACAATTCACCCCTCACATCATATTATTCACTGAAACTAAAATCACTAACAAAATTAACCCTCAAACTCTTCTAAGCAGATTTGGATATGTAGAATTCTCTACATCTAACACAACAGCAGCAGGAGTTGGCATTCTCATATACCATAAAGCACCATTTGAATCATTCAAAATTTTATATTTGGATGAAAACATGATTATAATAACCTTACATCACACTGCTTTCACCATAAACATTATTAATGTATATCTTTATAATAAACCCATACTAATTTACAAATTAATTAATCGAATAAATAGCACACTAGCTGCCAACTCTTTCCCCATTATTCTTATAGGAGATTTCAATATGCCTTACTCTGCATTTCTTTCCAAATATCTTCATCTTATCAATCATAGATTGATGAGTGCTGAAGGATATTTTCCAAGTACTGCTTTCTCCTTCTATACCAAAAAACATGCCACTCTCATAGACTTACTTTTCTACTCACCAGACCTACACTTTCTCATTAAACCTTCGATTCATCCTGTTAGTTTCTCTGACCACAGTGCACTAAATGTCAAGCTACACATTAATCTAAATACACGACTAAACTTACCTTGTAATAACACTGTTCGTCTTCTTCTGAAATCATCTACACCCGAAGCAGTGATTTCTGAAATTTATATCCTTTTTAATAAAATTAATATACTCTCTCTTCACCCTGTCGAAGCATGGCAAACATTCATCAACATTATTTATTCAGTTATAAAACACTATACCAGAAAAAATAAGCCACCCACTACTCTGGTTAAAGAATTAGATACTATTCACATAAAACTAAAGAATACATCAAATGACCCTGCCTCTATTCCTTCTATAATCCTCCTTAAGCAGTATAAACATACTCAAAACCTACTTGCTGAATATCTTGCCACAAAAAAGGCAAAAATATATCTTGCCCATCCTCATAACTGGTCCAGAGGTTATATTCGCTGGGCTCTTGCATATAAAAATAAAAAATCAACCCCATCCTCTATAATTTCAAATAAACAAATATTTGCAGGACAAAACATGCTTCCTTTAATCTTCTATCACTTTAAAAACATCTTTCAAACAGCTACATACACTGATATACACACAAACCTATTTGGACCCAGTGATTGTAATCACGGTATAACCAAACATGACATCATACTGAAATTAACTTCTCTTCCCAACAGTATACACCCCGGCCCTCATGCAATACCGAAATTCATTCTCACTCATCTCAGCTACTTCACAATACCAATAATACATAACCTCCTAAACTACTTATCTGAACAAATACATCATATTGAACAACTTTACCCAGTCTCTTTAGTACCCTTTCTAAAAAAAATATACTACCCTCCCCACTTAACAATCTACGGCCAATATCTATGACCCCTATCCTCATTAAAACTATTGAGTCAATTATTAAAGAGAAAATACAACCTCTCATCCTACCTTCCATATCAACTTTTCAATTTGCAAAAAAAGGATCATCCACCTCTGCTGCTATCTCTCTATTTAAAATAATCATAGACTATATTAGACATGCTAGGAAAACTGGACCTATTGCAGTTCAACTGGACATTACTGCTGCATTTGACTCTGTTCCTATAGAAACTTTAATACATACACTTAAAACTTATAATATACCCATCCCCTTGCTTTATATTCTCACTAACCTCCTTATAAACAGGGAAATTCATATTACCCTCAATGGCCAAACCTCACCTAATTTTGCTCCCCATAATTCAATTCCCCAAGGTTCCCCTCTAAGTGCCCTTCTCTTTATAACCTACATTAACCCCCTACTAACTGATATTGAAAACAATCTCCCAGGTATATACATCCCTTCAATCAAAAAATGCATTACACACATTAGTTATATGGATGATATAGTTATATTTCTTCCATCAAAAAAAATCCTCCCTCAACTAATCACAATAATCAATAATTACAGTAACCAATATAAACTCAACTTTAACTTAAACAAATCAGCTACATGGAATATTCTAACTGGAAACTCAACTCCCTCTATATTTACAGCCCCGCCACAAAACTTTCTGGGTTTCCCCATATATAAATCAGCAAATGCTATGAGAACAACAATTCAAGACTCATTAATTTTATCCATTGAACAAACTACAAATTCACTCTCTAAAGCCTACCTGTCACTACATGCCAAGACTGCACTTTTAAACATACTCATCTTCTCCAAAACCACATATTATGTGCCCATCATAAAATATACCAACAAGTTTAAAAAAAAAATTAACTCACTATGTACAAAACTAATATGGGGTAAAAAAAAACAATAGCTATGAGCATCAAATCGATGCAAATGCCTACTAGCCACAATGGGCTATCAATGCACTCAATTAACATATTTTATCTACAAAGGACACATAATACAATAGTAAAGTTAATAACACTCTTCCCTAACATAGAAAAACTACTTCCCGTATTACCTACAGACACACCCCCTCCCAGTAATAACAAATTTTTAAACAACCTCATTAAAACTTATAAAACTTATTTCAACACAAATAAAAATATTGCCAATGAAAAAATCACATACTGGGAAGCATTCAAACATGCAAATATGATAGATACTACTCTCACACCACAATCTTTAATTACAATCACTAACAAACAAATTATTAAAAAATTCAAATTTTGGTATTTGGAGCCGAAATATCTTGACTTTCTTATAAAAATCAACATTGAAGCTCTTCCTACCAATAGCTTTCTATCCAAAAAAATGCCTTTTGCTGAGATTGATGCTGATTGCCAACTTTGCCATAAAGATGAAGAAACCATAGAACATTTCTTGCTTCAATGCATAGCACTTCAACCATACAGAACACTAATTGCATCTATCACAAAATCACACATTACATCTCTTCAAATGCTCATTAACAGCATCCAGAGAGGTCTATTTCCTTCTATCAGAATCACAATTTTCCTTCTCTTTACCCTTTGGTTTCTGAGATGTCATTTCTGTTTCAACCCCACATCTCGAAAGCTCAAATCTCTCTTTATTGGCAAATTGGGAAAAATTAAGCTTAGGGATCAAGCCTTGGCACCTGCAGACATATTTGCAGCAACATGGAGCCTCATTACATTACCCTCCCCTCTGGGACCTATGAATACACATTTATTTTTATTATTATAGTCATATTTTTTTAACCTTTTTGTTTTGTTGTTTATTTTTTAATTTTTATATTATTACCACTGAAACACAATTGAGCATAAAGAAAGAAAAAAAACAATTCAACAATTGATATATGTAATCAAAATATGATGTACTAATACTTTAATTGTCCAATATCACTAATCATGTATCTTTCCTTTTTTTTCAATTTTACTATAAATTGTACTTATTTTTCTATTTTTTTATAAAGAAAAAAAATGTAACCAAATAAACTGCCAATAAAATATATTTAGTAGCAGTAGCAGCAGCAGCAGCAGTAGTAGTAGTAGCAGTAGTAGTAGCAGCAGTAGTAGCAGCAGCAGTAGCAGCAGCAGCA